>JAPVLO010000191.1:3487500-3686321 GCA_027257055.1 Cephalopachus bancanus
TGTGTTTACAGCAAACTTTTGACTTTTATAATTGTAATGGTGATCTTTTTGTTTACTTTTCAGCTACACAAAAGGTCCACAATCTATGGTAATTTGTATTTTGCTAAACCACAAAGTTAAGTCTCATAAGTATGATGGGTAAGAATGATCAGATCAATGATTCACCTAACTGCTCCAACCTATATATCAAGGGGACCTTACAATAATTTTTGCCCAAAAAATTATATTAAAATTTCCTTTTGGATGGTGGAAACAGGAGTTTTGCCTGAGTCCAGTAGGTCGAGGCTGCAGTGGCCGTGAGTGTGCCACTGCACTCCAGCCTGGGCAACAGAGTGAGACTCCAACTCAAAAAAAAAATTCTCTTAAAAATAACTATTGTATGAAAAATAAAGAACTCTGTAAAAGTTTGTTAACTTATAGGGTGACAATATGCATAGGGAATGTGACTTTGGAGAAAAAATGTGCTTCAGGCATAGTTAATAGGTCATAAAAATATTTGCTGACATTTTAGCATATTAAAACTCTATGAACATCTTGATTATATTCCTCAAATTCTAGAGCAGATTATATTCCTCAAATTCTAGAGCAGATGTTACAAACTTTAAAGTCTCTGGGGCCCAGGGAAGTAGTAATGTCAAATGGAACTGCAAGAAACATTTTGAAAGATGAGGAGCTGTAGAAAAACCGTGAGCACATACTGTGTCTAAAGGAACAACAGATATTCAGATCCAAACATCATGATGGATTTCAATTTTTGAGGAAAAGTCATAAATCTAGACCAGGGGTCCTCAAAGTACGGCCCGCGGGCCACATGCGCCCCGCCAAGGACATTTATCCGGCCTGCCGAGGACATTTATCCGGCCCGCCGGGTGTTTTTGCCTCCTTAACTTGTTACGACTAGCAGTGACAAATATGGAACCGGACATTGACCATCTCATTAGCCAAGAGCAGGCCCATAATTCCCACTGAAATACTGGTAAGTTTGTTGATTTAACTTTACTTGTTCTTCATTTTAAATATTGTATTTGTTCCCGTTTTGTTTTTTCACTTCAAAATAAGATATGTGCAGTGTGCATAGGAATTTGTTCATAGTTTTTTTTTTAAAACTATAGTCCGCCCCTCCAACAGTCTGAGGGACAGTGAACTGGCCCCCTGTTTTAAAAGTTTGAGGACCCCTGATCTAGACTTAACTATCCACTCTCCCAATTTTGTTAATATTGGTTCAAATGACCAAAAAAATAGACATTGTGTGGGTCAAAAAAAATTACAGTAGCTAGTTACTTAACTTCTGGCCTAGTGCCTGCACAAGCATATGCATATATACTTAGAGAAAAATGATGAGGATATTTACAAATCATCAAGTAGCTGGAAACATCTTAATCAGAAGAGGTAACTAGTTGGTGTTCTCATTACTTCCACTCCATAAAAGTTATGTTATGAAAGACAGTGCATCAGACCACATGTTGCCAGATCAGCATCACCACCATCTCTCGAGGATTTCTTCTGTATCATGGAGGAGATGCAGGAGCAGCAATTTCCGAATGCCATCCGTGAATGACAGCGTTTGCCAGTCTGAGACACTTGCACAAGGCTTGGAAGGCTGAAGGGAAAGCGAGGCCAGTCGTCTCTGCAAGCAGTTCTATCTGTAAGCGTAGGATTTGATTCACAGGGGTTCCTTGGTAAGCACTTGGCAACCACCCTTTTGCTGCCACAGACGGAAATACTGGGCATTCCTCAGCAGTTCTTGAGAATTGCAGCAGCTTCCTGGGAAACATATGAGAACCACATGAATGAGAACTTCATGCTGAGGGAATCGGTAGTGACTTCAGATACTTTTGCTCCCTAAGTTTTCCCAGAGGTCATCTAAGCATCCCCCACCCTACACTAAAATCCTTTATAACTGAGACACAGAAAGTGACTTTTATTTTTCTAGCCAAACCAGGACTGATATACACAGCATTTGAAAGACTAGGGACATGTAAATGGGTTTCTTAGATGAGTTAGAATCACGGTGTTGTAGAGCTAAAAAAGAATGTAATTTGTTGAAATTGACTTCATTATTAAATGAGATCAGGATATCATTTTCCTTCATAGGTATTTAATAGATTTTATGCTCAAGTACATTTATTCAATAACATATTTTTACGTGCCTGAACATATGATAGGTGGAGCAGGTAGGTACAGGATCAAGGGAATGTGGGTAGGGAATAAAGATTATTCCAGGATACCGAAGATATTCTTTGTAAGTGGAACTAATCTCCACAGACACTATTTCTTTTTATCCCCCCATTTCTTTTTCAGTTTTTACTTTGGTTGACAGAAGTCAAAATGAAGAGCAAAATTTGGGTTAAACTAATTCTAATTGCTAAAAAGAAAATATTTTTTAAATACACTGCTGAAAATTCCCTTATCTTTACACTTTAAAAAGAGAGTTTTGATTTACAGTCCTATCAAGAGTATGTCCCAGAGTCTTTTTCACACAACCTAACAGCCATACTATTTTTAAACTTTTGATTAAATCACAGTCAAAAATTTACATCTCATTACTATTTTAATTTGCATGATTCTGAACAATAGAAATATTGGGAATATTTTCCTATTTTTAATTGCACACGTTAGCTTGCAGAGGTAGTGGCTACAGCAGTAACAACAGCAGAAGCAGCAGTAGAGTCACCTCAGTACCCTCACAAATAGTTAGGCCCAAGACCAATTTAGTATTTGTCTTCCACATTTTTTCCTGTATATATATGCAAACTACCATACACAAATTATTTTACTGATTTTTTTTTTCAGAAATGGGATTGTACATGATTTTTCCTCTCAATCATTTACTTTCTTTCCCAATACTACTCATAGACATTCTAATATATCAGTGCAAGTAGATCTACATAAATTGTTTAGTACTTCATAATAACCCATAGATTGGAAACATAATTATTTAGCATTTCCTGTAGGTTTTCTCGGTTTTGTTTTTTCTTCTGGTAATGACATACTGCTGTGATTATTGTTTATCATGATGTATTTATCTGTGCATGCGTTAGAGTAAGACAGATTCCTAGAGGTTGGACTGGTGGTTTGATGGTTATGTATACTTTAATTTAGATTGTTGCTATCAAATTACACTTTAAAAAGATAGTTTTGATTCACAGTCCTATCAGTAGTATGTCCCAGAGCCCTTTTCACACAACCTGTCATATTATTTATAAACTTTTGATGGTCTAAGGTCAAAGTTTATCTTATTACTATTTTAATTTGCTTGATCCTGAACAATAGAAATCTTAGGAATATTTTCCTATTTTATTGGTTCTTTTCTTTTTTGACTATATGTTATGACTTTTGTGCATTTTTTCTATTAGTTTGATTCTTTTCCTTCACTGATTTATGATTTTTTATATAAGCAATATTAATTTTCCTATATTTTATATATTGTCCATGTTTTTCTCTTATGTGCCTTTTGTTTTTAACATTAATTGTGATGACTTTGCCTAACTGACTTCTAATATTTTGTGTAGTCAAACCTACCATTCTTTTATCTTATAACTTTGATTTTTTTATGTGTTGCTTCAAAAAACCTTCCCTATTCAAAAAGCTACATTCTTCTAATATTTTATAATTCTGAAATTTCTATTTGTAGATCACTGATAAATCTGGAATTTATTTTACATTTGATAAGTTAGGAACAAAATTATTTCAGATTTCAAAAATACCCACATATTAACAAAAACTTATTTTCCAAAGTAGAAATGTGTTTAATTTCCAAATTGGTTCTAATTCCCACTGTGTAATAGTCCATACGCTCTCTTTTTTGTAACAATAAGGAAGGTCGTGTTTTTAATACATCATTGTCAACATGCAAGGAACCTGGATCTCTGAGTCACTGCTAGAAAGGAAGCCACTGAGGAGAGCTCTGGATTCAAGCTGCTCTGTGAATAAGAATCATATTTTTGTTTGGTCAAGTCCTGTGATCTGGGGCTTATTTGTTACTGCAGTGTGAATGAGCCTATCCTTACTAATGCAGGCACCAAATATAAGTAATCACAACTTGGTATAGGTTAAACCTGCTATAATAATTCTGTTGAATAGAAAACTATTGGTAGTAACAATTAAAATTAATAATTTAATAAAGGAGATTAGAGAGTTAAAAGTTATTAAATGAGAAGAGCACATAAAATTGTGGGGCCCATGTGCAGGGTATAAGAAATAAAGTGAGAAAATAACAGAATGATTATTAGGGAGGAAGATGGAAACAAGGCTAAATAGAGTAGACCTGGACTATTAATTAATATAAAAAAGCTAAGTAAAAACAGAGATAATTAAAGTAAGCAAACTATTCCATAGGTGTTTTCTGAAAGGTACTTCTTTTCCTGTCTTAAGGAGGCTTCTCTTTTCCCTGATGATTTATTCTGGGCGTTGTATCTGTGTACAATGCTTCTGTATCAACCAAGAGAGTAGTGGCCCAGGCTGCCCACTTTCTATTGACTGCTGTCCTCCTGGCCTCAGGGGAACCACTTGTCACCTCATAGTGACTATGATATCTACTATTGCGGAAGAAAAAAAATTCTTAGCTGTTGCAAAACATTTTCCAGTGATTTAAGGATCTAGCAGTCTACCAACTCACAGTTATAATGAGCTGTGGGGCTTTTCCCTTGGATTTTGCAGGACATGCCCTTGAATTATTTATAACTGAGCAGACACTTGCTTGCGACTATTTTCCATTTTGTCTTGTGTTCAATCAGCCTTGCCAATGGCATTGCAGGTACAGAGGCACCCTTCAGCCCCTTATTGAACAATGCTGACCATGAACTGACACATACCTTAAAAGTTCTTTTTCGCTACAGCCATGGACTTTGTCTAAATAGATAGTTCTATATGCTTCATTATGAACAGCTGTGCTGGTTCAGTTGTTCAACCAGATGCTGTCAGCTCCAGCGCTGAGGAAAGTCTTTCCCTTTTCTCCTTTTTTTTTTTTCTGAAAGACTGAAATGTATGAATATATATATTTGTGTTGACAAAAAGCAATTTGGGTGGTGGGAAGGGGAAACCAACCCACCTGCATTCAAAGTAGAGCTCTGTGCTGGCAAACAAGCAATGCTTTCACTTTTTTCTTCCTCCACTTTAACAAAAAGAAACATTACATGTTTGAGTAGACAACAAGAGGTGCCATTAGGATTCAGAAAATTGAAAACCTAGACTGTAATAAAAAAAAAGAGAGAGAGAGACAGTCACAGGGGAATTTGTAATGGCTTCCCACGTTTTAGTAGAATACTTCCGTTTTTTATTCACCTCGCAAACAGTGTTCACAAACAACAGCAAAGAACAAAAGCTGTGATTTATATTTATGGACAGATATATACGCACCCCTGACCTCCTGCTGCCTTCCTAACCCTCCGTACCAGAAGCAATTTATGGAGGCTGGTCTAAATAAACATTAAGGAGGCAAGGCCACAAACTGACAGCCAGGAAAATCAATAGTCTCCAGAAACCAGCAAGTTGGATCAATAAAAGAGATTAGGCATCACAAGCTAGTGTAAGGCTGTTACAGGTAAATGTGGCTTGCTCGTCATCTGACAGGGTTCTTGGCAACAGGATAAAAACTCATATAAACAGAAGCACACAGTGAGTAGCCAATGGAGGCCGTTCCTGAGTTGCAGAGACTGATGGATGACCACAGAATGGAAGGGATTTATATAGAAGCCTTTGGGAATTTTCATTTGCTTTTCCAGCAACATTGCACACACCTGGGCAGCCGGCCACAGGAAGAAGTGCAAATGGATCTTTTGAAAAATCTCTCTGCTTTTGCTTCTCATAAGTTAGCTTTCTCTGGATTTATTTATTATTTCTCCCAGGACACAGGCCAGTGCAACTTAGCCCTCCCTGACCCCAGACACACACACACGCGCACACACACACACACACACACACACACACACACACGCGCGTATGTGACCACGCACACATTACTTTACTAAGATAATTATGTATTCTTAAATGCACAATATGTGTATGGGAGCTACTATGATGCAAATTTAACCCTCTTTTAATATGTCTCAAAAGAAAAGCATGCACTTGTGACATAAAACACTGGATCATTACCTTGCAAACTGAAGAATGAAAAATAATTACCTTGTTGAGTTTGCAGGTTAATGTCCAAAGCTTGTCAATAAAAGAATGAATGATAATTATGTTCTTGAAAAGCAGAAACACAAAAAGAGGAAGAACTAAGGCAAAGTTCTGGCCAGTTAGAATTTGAAAATTTAAATCTTACCTTTGTGAGAACGGCTACTTTAAAAACAAATTTATGCCTTACTTTGCCTGAGGATTTTCATTTTAAAAATGGGGATAAGACCTCTGTCAGACAAGAATATAATGGAACAACAAATGAGAATAGGGATAGGAAAAGAGAAAGTTCAATTTTCTTGAAAACTAAAAGCCAATTGGAATTGAAATAGAATTGAATTTAACTGAATTTTAATAAAGTGAGGCTAATGTTCTCAGTTGTAGTAAATTGGGAAAAATACCACACCATTTTGCAGCACCACCCCTCCCTTGAATCTAGGCTGACATGGTGCCTTGCTTTGACCAATGTGATATGGAAACTGTCATATGAGTTCTGAGCCTGAGTTTCAAGAAGACTTAAAGCTTATTCTGTTGGTGTTCCTGGTGACCCAATGTAGGCAAACTTAGTGCTATGGTTTGAATGTCCCCTCCAAAACTCATGTCAAAATTTTATTGCCATTATTATTACATTGAGAGGTGTGACCAGCCAGGTATGGTGGTTCACACCTGTAATCACAGAAGTTTGGGAGACCAAGGCAGGAGGATCACTTGAGTTCTGGAGTTCAAGACCAGCCTGGACAACATAGTGAGAACTTGTTTCTACTTTTTTTATTTTTAATTAGCCAGGCATGGTGGTGTGTACCTGTAGTCCTAGCTACTAGGGAAGCTGAGGTGGGAGAATTGCTTGAGCCCAGAAGTTCAAGGTTGCAGTGAGCTCATTGCAGCCTGGGTAACAGAGCAGGATCTTGTCTCAAAAAAAGGAGAGGAGAAGTGTGACCTTTAAAAAGTGATTAATGCTATTAACTGAAAGAGTAGGTCACCTATTGCAGGAGTGGGCTCCTGATTAAAAAAAATAAAGCTCAGCCCCCATCTCCTCTCTGTTTTGCTCTTGCTCTTTGGCCTTCCACCACGGAACGATGCAGCCCAAAGGCTCTTACCAGATACTGACACCATGTTCTTGGATTTCCCAACATTCAGAACTGTGAGAAACAAATTCCTTTTTAATTTTTACATGTTTTATTTTAAAGACGTGGGGTCCAATTCAGGGTTAGGTATACAAATGTTCATTATGCAGGTACCCTTGTTGATGAGGGGTGCCCCCTGCTGCCCGAGTTTCCCACTACTGCTGATCCCACCCCACCCTCCCCCCTGGCAGTTTCCTGCTGCTGCCTTCTTTTCTTTATAACTTTCCAAGTCTATGATTGTCTGTGATAGCTTCAGAAAACTGGCTAAGACAGAAAATTAATAATGAGAAGTGGGGCTGTTGCTATGGCAAATACCTAAAAATATCAAAGTGGCTTTGCTTCAGAACTGGATAATGGGCAGAAGCTGGGAGAATTTGGAGGAACAAACTAGAGAAAGTCTTTACTGCCATGAATGGAGCATTACGAGTAACACTGGTGAGGGTTCAGAAGAAGAAGAGAGCTGTAAGAAAAATATGAGTCTTCTTAGAGACCAGAATGCTGATAGAAATATGGGCAGTGAAGGCCATTTTGATGAGGTCTCAGATGGGAAAAAGGAACAAGGTTTTGGAAACTGGAGTCAAACCTTCTTTGCTTCACAATTGCAAAGAACTTGGTGGAATAGTGTTTGTGTCCTAGGACTTTCTAAAATGCATAAGTTACAAGTGGATGAACTGGGATATCTGGTGAAATAAATATCTAAGCCGCAAAGCATTCAGACTGCTGTGTGGCTACTTTTAACTGCACACAGTGAGATGCAAGAAAGAAGAAAAGCCTTAAAGACAAAGATTATAATTAGAAAAGTAGTATAAAAATATTTCTAACATTTTCAGACTGGTCATGTAAAGCATTTCATTTCATTTCAAAGAACGAAGAAAAAAAAAAAGCATGTTTGGAAGAGCAAGCAAGAATGTGGCCAAGTGACGATTTGCTAAGAAGATTGTTAGAAACAGAAGGAATCATCAAGAAAATGAGAGAATGACCCCAAAGATATTTTAGAGGTTTTTGAGGCTGCCCCTCCCATCTCAAACCCAAAGCTCCTAGGAGGGCAGAATGTTTTGAGGCGACCTGGGGCACCCTGCACTGCCTTCCTGCCCATAGCTGCCTCAGGTCTCTGCTTCTAGCATTCCAGCACAGCAACCTTGGACCACCTTAGCCATGGCTCAAGTGAGCCCACATGCATCTTGACCTATCGCTCTGGAAGGTACAAGCCATACATCTTGGAGGTGTCCACATGGTGCTAATTCTGTAAACATGCAGAATGAAAGAGCTCTGTAGACATGGCTTTCTCCACCTAAATTTCAAAAGATGTTGCAGATGTCCTGTGGGTCCAGACAGAGACTTATCATAGGCACAGAGCCACTTCAGAGAGCCCCTACTAATGCAGTGCCAAAGAGAAATGTGGGGTTGGAGCTGCCCTAGGGAATCACCACTAGAGCAATGCCTAGTGGAGCTATGGGAGCGAGGTAACTCCTGAGACCTCAGAACTGTAGAGCTACTGAGCTTACAGATCTAGAAAAGCTGCAGGCATGAGACTCCAATCAATGAGAGTTGCTGGGCCGACTAAGCCCAGCAAAGTCATGGAGGATGAGCTGTCTGAGGTCTTGAGAGTCAAACCCTCATGCCCAAGAGTCAAAGGAGATTATTTACCAACTTTAAGGTTTAGCATTATTTTTCTTGTTGGGTTTTGGATTTACTTGGGATAAGTTACCTTTTTATTCTTGCTTATTTCTCCTTTGTAGAACAAGAATGTCTATCCTATGCCAGTTCACCACTGTGTTTTGGAAGCACATAACTTGTTTTGATTTAACAGGCTCATAGCTGGAGAGAATTTGCCTCGGGATGAATTGTGCTTTGAGTCTCACTTACATATGATTTAGATGAGACTCTGGACTATGGATTTTCAAGTTGACTTTTGGGTTATTGGGATAAATTGAATATATTTTATATAAGAGAAAGGCATGAGCTCTGGGGGGCAGAAGTAGAATGCTATCATTTGAGTGTCTCCTTCAAACATACGTTTGAATTTAATTGGCACTGTGACAGTACTAAGAGGTGAGACTTTGAGGGGGGATTAGGTTATGAGGACTCTGCTCTTATTAATAAATAACTGCCATTATTTTGGGAGTGGATTGATTACCCAGAGAATATGTTTCTGATGAAAGGATGAAGGTTAGCCCACATTCATCTGACTGTCTCACTCTTGCCCTCTCTTAGCCTTCTGTGTCCACCATGGGATGGCATGGCATGAAGACTGAGTTAGGTACTGGCATCATGCTCATAGACACCCCAGCCTCCAGAACTGGGAGAAATAAATTTCCTTTCTTTATGATTACCCAATTTCTGGTATTCTGCTATAATAATAGAAAACAAATGAAGATGCTGAGGCTTATCTGCTGAATGCTAAGAGTTATGTGGCTCAGTTCCCCTGTCACCCTGGCAAACCATCAGTTATGTGGGTGAGATCATTCTAGATCATCTCACTGCATGCTGACCCACAAGCTGACTACATATGTAGGAGCGAGCCCATTCAAAAGCAAGCAAGCCAGCTTAGACTGGAGGAAGTGCTCAGTCAACCCACTGGATCATTGTCTCAATAAACTGCTGCTGTTTTAAATTACTGGGCTTGGGATAGTTTCTTGTTTTTCAAGATCTCATGTTTTTCTCTTCCTCTCATTTAGGCAGAGCAGGATAAAAATAAAATCTACATACTTTCTCTCTTCTAGCGCCTTTCTCTTAGTCTGTCTCTCACCAGTGCCTCTTATTGTCCAAACACAGTGAGAAAGCAGAGGACAAAAGTAAACAAACAAACACCCAACTTCTTGTAATCTATTCTGGAGACATCAGCTTCCTGGGGTACAATGCCGGACAGAAGCAAGACAAAGGATTTTGGGGTGATAGAGAAGAAAGGTATAGGCAAAGGGGAATGTGTGACATACTTGATAGATGAGGACTTTACTCTCTGTCTTCCCCCATACTTCTTTCCAGTTGATGCACCTTCCTTACTTTTAAGAAGTACCTTAGTTTTCCTTCCTAAAATATAAAGGAAACCCCTGTTCATTCATGTACATGTTATTCTCCTTGCCTAAAAGACATTTCAAAATTGTATCAATTTTTCAAGGTCTAACTGAAATTTGTTCAGGCCTAGTTGATGTGAAGTCTTCATTGTTTTTAGCAAAATAAATGACTTAAACATTCTCTTTCCCTGACACTTTCAATTCATTAAGTAGCTTCTTATAACTATTAAATTAGTTTTCTTCCTTTTTCACACAAAGTAAGAATTAGACTGTTTTACTATGTGCACTTTTTGAGCAGTGGAAAAAAGCATCTCAACAGGTGCATTGCATCAAATGGAAAACACTTTGAAGATCACTAAAGTTTAAATAAGTAAGAATAAATATACAATTTTGTATAAATAAACTATTTTGGGGGGTCTCTCCTCATATAAGTACACACATACATATATATAGTGTGTGTGTGTAATGTGTATGTGTGTGTATATATACACATATACATTGTGTGTACATATATAGTGTGTGTGTATGCATGTGTGTAAGTGTGTGTGGAGAGAAAGATTGGGATGACAAATAATATATCTTGTATGAGGTTATGATAGATTTGTCATTTCAACTACTCACACCCTGACTCTATAAGAGGATTTTATGCTCTGCTTGTTGCCATGTGACCTATAAAGCCTTTCAGTGGGAGAGGTATACAACCTCACCTCAATGACGTCAGACCTGGAACCCTATGGCTCCTAGCCAGTGAAATCTGAACAGAAGTTGCAGTTGACCAGTGGAGAGCAGAAGCTTTAAGAGGAACAGTGTTTCTGTCTGACCTCTTGCTCTTTTATCTCTGCCATGAAAACAGTACAAACAAGTAGATGGTGAAATCTAGCTTAAATCTCAGAAGGAAGAAAACACATCTTGAAGAACCCAGCAGAGCCACAGTTGATCCATGGACATGTAATATGCATGGGGAGTAAGTTTTGTTGGTAAAGCCATCAAGATTTGGATGTTTTTTGTTTGTTTGTTTGTTACCATAGCTTTACCTAGTAAAATCTAATACACAGACTTATATTTTTTTCCAATCTAATGAGAGTTATTAAAACAATACATTTAATAAACGTCTGACAGGGTATAGTATACCTTGTGGGTTCTTCCTTCTGAGCCAACTAGTATCCTCTTCTTACACTATCATTCCATGGAGAACAGTTACCAAAAAACAAAACAAAACAAAACAACAACAACAACAACAATAAAAATCCCATGTATTTTCAGGCTGTCTTTTGATAGCCAAAAAATGAAAGAAGACCTCCTAAAAATTCCTAGAATTGTGAAGAGGTATTTACAAACCCTGCAAAAACCAGGAAGTCATAAACTCATTCTAAAATTACATTATTGGTAGCATTTTGAAAATGTTGTCATTTCACAAGGAGTACTAAAAAGGTGAAGATTTTAAGTTTCCCTAAAAGTGGAAAACATTTTTACTTGATAATTTTTAAATTATAATGATAATTAATCTAAGTGAAGACAAGATCAAACCATTAAAAGGCTATGCAGAGACCAGCCACAGAACATTACTGAGGGTGGGAAAGGGGACTCCAGTCTGTTCTGAGTGTCCTATTCTAATTTACTGTCAATCCACAAAGTCTGAACTTTTACCAAGTGCTCTAAACTGTTCTATATTTATGTAGCAGCAGGCACACCCTCTAGTCATGGGAGGGAGGGAAGTGGAGAAGATTCACATGATAACCAGATAGTTGTCTCTAACTACTTCTTCAATATGCCTGACATTTGCAAGGAAACGGGAATGCTTTTCTGTTGTTATAAAGTGTAACCTGACAACATGCCTGCGTGTTTCATAGAAACTTGTCAAAAAATAAGATCATGGGACACCGGGTGCATCCAATCTGTCATATTAATGGAAATTCCCCAAAGCCTCAACATTCATTTTTTATTTTATGATTCCAACAAGGAAATCATTTGAAAGAGAAGGTATAGGAACACATGTGCTCTCATAGGGTCCTACCATTTCATTAGAATGGTTTAAGCTAATTTTCATTCAAATCTTCCCTACAAAGGAAGAAAGCCATTTTCTCCTGTCAGATCTCTCAACCATATTGCTTTTTTTTTTGTCATCTATGGCCATTTTCTACAGCTTATAAGGTAGTCACCTCACTGTGACTGTAGTGACCTTTTGCCTACCCTACTGGAGACTATCTTCCATCTTGTGATCTATAATCTGTGACTTCCCCGTGGGCTTTCAGCACATTTATTTTCTGTCACATTTCCAAACATAAGATTTCCAAACAGCATATGTCCCTTTATTTGGGGTGTGGCTACCAGTGGAGGCCACTGTAGGAGTGTGCTGGAGAGTCTTTGGAAGAGATGAGCTGTCTGCTCTCCTTCACTGATCCTTCTTGTAACCCATAAGGAAACATGAGCATGCACAAGAACATGGAGTTACCTGAGCACTCCAGGGTTCAGTTGAACCCTTTCCATCTTCTCTCAAGCCAAATAATTTCCTATCATACAGAGCCAGATCAGTCTTCTCCAACCCATAACATGTTCACGTTAAAAAATTAGATGCAGGTTGCTAAATTATCTGACCTACCCCAAGATCTCATTTTTTCTTTTCCTTATGAGAGATGTATACATAGCCTTGAGAAATGTGAACATTATTAAACAGTCATGCTCTTGCAGTTTAAAAGAATTAACACTGGTCTGAAGGAGATCCATCATCAGGCTAAAAGGCATTGGCAGGCTTTTCACTTTGCATTGAGCTTGGTTTTCACGGCAAGCCAATTTTTATGGAAGAGCACAGCACATTTAGATCTAAGATAAAATCATTATTGAGGAAGTAATTAAGAGTATCTTTCTGAATGTACACTGGCTATTATTTCTGTTCCAGCTGTTTCTCTCATGCTCTTATTCACAGATCCAATTGGAATTAAATAAAGACGTAATTAACAGAAAGGTGGTTTTATTCTTAACACCATGAGGAATGCACAATATACTTGGAGTCGGAAAATATTTCTAGCGTCCGTTATTTACTTGTTATGTGAGCTTAGACAAGTCCTTTAGCCTCGTATCCTCTTTCTTTGGATGATGATGATAATCTCTGTTTTACCTGCCACACAAGATGGTTGTGAAGCTCCAAATACAGAGATGGCATTTAAAAAAAAAGTTTGATAATAAAAATAAATGGTTATAGAGTATAAAATACAAGCAACGCGACTTTTAAGAAACCAGTTACTCAACAAACAGCAAATAATCACTAGGCCAGAAATAAAGATAACTACAATAAGGTTCTTGTAAATGTGGGCTCACATTTTACTTTCAGAAATAAATAAAGAAGCAAAAACCTATTTGAGAAAAGAATAGAAGATATGGAAAACAACCATCTCCACCACTATTTCTACTAGCTCTATGTATTAAGAGCTAACACTGTACCAGGCCTCATGCTAAACTCTTTAAATCCATTTTTCCATTTAAGTCTTATAGTTTTCTACAGAGAGAAAAGTATTAATTGTCTCCATTTTACAGATGAGGATATTGAAGCTGGAGAAATTAAGGCACATAGTGTGACTCTAAAACTTTGGACATAATATCAGAATAGGTGGAGGTTTGGTGGAGGACTAACTTGTATTTGTTTTTAAACACTGTGGGTCCTTGTATGTCATCCAGTTGATGAATTACAGCAGGCCCTTTGAAAGCAGGTTTGGACTCTCCAAAAAGAAAGCGTCCAAAGTGCAGATTGGCACATCTGTGTCTATCAAACCTTCAAGTTTTTGTCTCCATAGCTTCCAAGGATCCGGGAGTCTGGGCCAAATAGGAGTCAGGGTTGAGTTTCTACCTTGGTAAGACCACCACTTAGAGAAAAGTTCCCATAGGTGATCTTTCTTGCAATCAGCCCATTTATAGACAAGCAAGTAGAAACTTCATTATAGATCACCAGGTACTCTGAAGTGTGGAATTCCAGAACATCATGACACTTGAGCTGTCTTTAATGACTAAAAATGGATTTTAATAAATGATGTGTGACTTTTTGGAGACATTGTATATTGCATATTGTCATCATTTTACTTTATATCTTTAGGTTTGATCATTTTCTCTTATTTATATTTTACAGAAATTATCTAATTCATATTGCTATTGTACTTAATAAGATCTGTTTACAGTGATACCAATTTTGGTCTATGGATGCAAGACTCCCTGACTGAAACCTATGGATGTTTCAAAGCCTATATGCCAATTTTCACATGCTGGAAGTACCACGTCTATGGGCACAGATTCCCAGCCAAAGTAACTTTGCAGCTTTACTGTTTTAGGGTAGCAAAAGCTACTATTGAAATAACACGGGGAACAACAGAAGGTTGGTGGACAATCTAGCAACAGAGTTGGCTGACAATAGTAGGAACAACAAAGCACATTCAAAATTAACAGATGAAATAACTTTAGATAGCTCATGATTACTTCAGAGTGTTTATGAATCTGAATTAACCAGCTAAGATAACGTTTACATAGTACAGTTCTCTGGGTGGCCTTGGACCAACTCAGTCTCTCTACTTTCTTACTTGTGGCTCTCAAGAGTAACTGTAGCATGTTCCAAGAATGCAACGTCCTGACATAAGAGTCAGCTTGCTAGAATAGCCCGTGCTCTGTTTTAGCCTCTTCTAGAAAAAGAATGTCCTTCAGTGCTTTAGCCCAGTGGTCGTGTTGCTCCTGGGGTATAAAATCCAAATTGAACTGCATTGCAGGGTTTCTTAGCATGGTACAGTTGGGACACCATCTCCCCTGATAGCTTTCCTGAGCCTTGAGGTATCAGCTCACAATGGATCTTGGCTCCTGTTGTCCCTTATTGTCTATCTGTAGTAATAAACCTACTTGGTGTAACTTGCGGTGTGTGTGGGTGTTCTATCTCACTCGACTCAGACAAGTTGGTAGCCAGTGCATGGTGAATTTGTTTCATGACTTACTTGTAATAAAAGAAATATCTACATCTCCTGAGGAGATGGAAACCAGTACTGCTTAGATATATTCAGTAAATTCTAACATCTGAGAGTCTGTTTTTAAAGTTTACCTTGAGGGCTTGTTTGTAGTTAAATGCCTGTTATTGATTATGTGATATTGATCATATTGATCATGTAGTCACTCTAAAATCACCAAAAAACATTAAAATGATATTTTACTACTTTAGTCTGTTCATTTTATTTTTAGATTTACATACCAGATAATGACATGAGATGCTATCATATAATTTTCTGCTGTTTAGTTATCAGTTTGAACCATTCTAGATCAAATGTGAGAACAAGACAGAGTGACTTGTTTAGAGGCACGCACTACATAAATAATCACACCAAGTGTTGCTCTTAATTTTAAATAAACTTTCATTGACATTTGCTCATTCTACTCATGAAAAAATGAATATTACTGAGCCAAAATTAATTCATTCACAAATAGTCACTTGCAAGCAGGAAATAGTTAAAATCTTAAATTTTCTCAAGGCATATATTAACCATTTGCCACATTTTTTTTTTTTGGTATCATTTTAGCACAGGAAATAGGCAAAATGACAGTTTTCCATCTGTGATATTTGAGGTGTGAAGGAAATGTGTTGTGCTTTTTTCTAGCTCATGTAAAGAGGAATTGGGGATGCTTTCCAAATGAGGAAAATATTTTTATACAGCTGCAATGCAGGGCTATTCCTGGAATGGACATATAAATAGACGTATCTTTTAAAACATTTGAAATTGGGAATATGATGTCACCAACAATACACATTTTCACAGCAATTCATAGTTTCCAAGTTACTTTTACGCTCATTATCTCAATTGAGCTTCATAAAACCCTTAGAAGTAAAGAGAAGTAAAGGGAATTTGACACACAAATTTGTGAAGCATTCCATATTAAAAAAAGAAAAAAGAAAGAGAAAGGTGAAAAATAATTCATGCTTTAAAAATAAAACTAGCTTAGTTTTTTGATGATTACGAAACTATCTGTTTATTATGTAATATATGAACACTCACAAAGTTATTTAACAAAAGTAATTTTTGACATTCTACTATACAGATAGCCAATGTAAATATTGCCATGTACATACACAAATAATTTTTCTTAGTAATATTAAAATATACACAGATTATATTGTACATGATGCAAAGACATTAGGTGATTTTTTATCTTGGTTCTACACTGTAAGAACCTGGTGGGACTCTGGGAGGTCAAGCATGTAAATGTTTGGTGATGCCTCTAAGACTGTAGTCCCCAGAAAGCTCTCACACTCACACTGGTCCACTTTCAGCCCCCTGCAATTCAACAAAATTCCCACTTAAGTGTTCCTACCAGTTTGTGGTATCCATTGCTTCTGCTCCAGATGCCTGGTTGGGGTTGTAAAAAATAAACCGAAGAGCAAGAGTAAGTTTCTCCTATGAAGGAGACCAAGATAGAGAGAGTTTCCTTAGCACTCAGAGAGGAGCGAGATGAACAGAATGCCCCCACAACGCTCCAAAAAAGTGGTAATAACCACAGAGTGCAAAGAAGATAAAAATCCATCAATCTGAGCTGGAACTGCCAAAATCTCACCTGGACCACCATAGTCCACAGGCAGCCCCCAAACACGGTGGGGAAGGCGAGTAAGGGGAATTCAGGAGTTCTGTGCTCCTGCCATGGCCTTGGGAGGTTTTGGGGAGGGCCTGAGCTTTGTTGAATTTCGGTCCCTCATGGGAATCTGCCTTACCCAGGGCCATAACCTGCCAAAGCCCAAGTGGAGGAGTGCAGGAATAAAACAAATCCCAGAGCCGCACCAGCTGCCATTTCCCAGGAACTTAAACCTTGCAGCAGGGTAGCTGTTTTCTTGCAGGCCTGGAAGGGGATAAGCCCCAAGGGCAAATTCTTTGACTAAAGATGGTTCCTGGCTGAGGCAGATTGCCCTGAGAACACCTGAGGGCCTGAAACTGACTGCACTTTGACATTCACAAGGCAAGTTGCCTGAGGCCACGGTGGGAAGCTGGGTGGGGCTCATTGCCATAGCAACATCTCACTCCCCTTATAAACTCTGCTGTGCCTACCGTGCACAACAGTGTTACTACAGTGCTTGGAATTCCCTCCTAATCCCCAAGAGGGTAGCCAAGAGCGCACTCCTGTGAGTTTGCTCAACCTCCTTCTCTCAACCACCTGCACTCTTCTGGAAGGTTCAAAACAGATACAGAACTTGGGTCATCTGAGAACCCCACTTGTTGCCTAAGCTGCCTGGAAAACTCCTTGGAGCAACACATACCAAGGAGAAAGCCCACAGCCACCAACACAGTTTGGCTTTCTCCCACAAGCACCACATCTTGGCTAGAAGTCAACATTACAGCACACCACATCAGAGATAATCAGCTTGGGGAAAGGCCTTATCCCAAACTCCATCTAACACACCACTTTCCAAGCTACTCCAGCCTTCAGGGCACCATAAGCCGGTGCAGGTAGCCAGCACAGGACCACCATAGCTAGCAACTGAGAAACTCACCATAGCAAGGCTATATGTAATTAAGAGAAACAAGACCAGCCCCCTGCCGACCTAAAATAAAAATAGTCAGCCCAAATGAGGATTCAGAAAAATAATTCTGGCAATATGAAAAAAACAGAGCTCTCCAGCATCTGCAAAAGACCATACCAACTCTTTAGTGATGAACTCTAACCAAAATGAAATTTTTGAAATTCCAGACATGAAATTCAGAAGGTTGCTTATAAAACTGATCAATGAACTTCAGGAGAAAATTGAAAACTAACATAAAGAAATTAAAAAAAAAAAAAACACGATTCAATACATGAATGGAAAATTCTCCAAAGAGAAAGACATGTTAAACAAACAAACAATAAACAAGCTAAAATTCTGGAAATATAAGAATCATTTAGGAAAATATAAAATGCAGTGGAAAGTTTTGACAGTAGACTAGAGCAATCAGCAGAAAGAATCTCAGAACTCAAAGACAAGGGTTTGAATCAACCCAATCAGACAACAATAAAGGAAAAAGAACGAAGAGAATAGAACGAAATCTCCAAGAAATGTGGGATTATATAAAATATCCAAACTTAAGAATCATAAGTATTCCTGAAGAAGAAGTGAAAGCAACAGGTTTGGAAAACCTATTTGAGGGAGTGATGAAGAAAAACTTCCCTGGCCTTGCCAGAGATCTAAACTTCTATATACAAAAAGCCCAAAGAACCCCAAGAAGATTCATTGCAAAAAGGTCATCCCCAAGACATATAATCATCCAGTTATACAAAGCTACTGTGAAGGAAAGAATTTAAATAGCAGTGAGACAAAAGCATAAACTAATGTACAAAGGTAAATCTATCAGACTAACTGCAGAATTCTCAGAAGAAACTCTACAAGACTGAAGAGATTGGGGTCCCATCTTCAATCTCCTCAAACAGAATAACAGTCAGCCAAAGATTTCCTATTCCACAAAACTAATTTTCGTAAATGGAGTAGAAATGAAGTCTTTCTCAGATAAGCAAATGATGAAGAAATTGTCACCACTAGGCCAATTCTAAATAAATACCCAAAGAATCTAAATACTGAAGCAAAACATTGAAATACGGAAGTAGAAAAATGCTGGAAACCATAAAGCTCATAGGCCTTACAGAACACCAACACAGTAGAGAAAATAAATAAGTAAATAAATATATAAATAAGGCAAACAGATAAGAACTTGTATGATGAATGGAATAGTACCTTACATATAATTATTAACTCTAAATGTGAATGCTCTCAATGCCCCACTCTAAAAAGATATAGAATGGCAGAATGAATTTTTTAAAAACTCACATAACCCAAATATCTGCTGCCTTTGAGAGAGGAAAATATTCTATGTTAATGGAAACCAAAAATGAACAGAAGTAGCCATTCTCATCTAAGATAATAAAGACTTTAAATTAACAACAACAAAAAAGACGAAGATGGTTATCATATAATGATAATGGGATCAATTCAATGATGTATGTACGTAACACCAGATCCCCCAGTTTATAAAACAAATTGTACTAGACCTAAAAAAAGAGAAAGACAGCAATACAGTAATAGACTTCAACAATCCACCAATAGCAATAGACACATCATCAATGCAGAAAGTCAACAAAGAAGCAGAGTTAAACCAGTCTCTAGAGAAAATGGAATTAATAGACATCTATAGGAACATTCCATCCCCAAACTACAGAATATACATTTTTTTTTATCAGTACACAAGACATTCTCCAAGACAGGCCACAAATCAAGTCTCAATAAATTTTAAAAAATCAAAATTATATCAAGTGCTCTCTCAGACCACAACGGAAGAAAACTAGAAATTAACTCCAAGAACTTGCAAAACCAAGCTAAAATATGAAAGTTAAACAATCTGCTCCTGAATGCTTCATGGGTCAATAATGAAATCATGATGGAAATTTAAAAATTCCTTGAAACAAATGATAACAGTATGACAAGTTATCAAAACCTCTGGGATAAAGCCAAAGCTGACATTTTTAAGACTGAAAGATTGCATATTGACAACCTGACATAATACCTTAAGGAACAGGAAAAAACGCGAACAAACCAAACCCAAAACAAGCAGAGGAAAATAATAATGAAGATCAGAACAGAATTAAATGACATTGAAATTTTAAAAAGCAATACAAAGGGTCAATTAAACTAAAAGCTGGTTCTTTGAGAAGATAACCAAATTTGATAAATTGCTAGCTAAATTAATTAAGAAATGAAGAGAGACGATTCAAATTATCTCAGTTAGAAATAAAAATGGAGACATTAAAATGATACGATGGAAATTTAAAAGTTTATACAAGTCAATTATGAACACATCTCTGCAAACAAACTAGATAATTTAGAGGAAATGGATATATTCTTGGAATCATACAACCCCCACCCTTGAATCAGGAAGAAATAGAAACCCTGAACATACCAACAACACATAGGAAGATTAAAACAGTAATTAGAAGTCTCCCAACAACAACAACAAAAAGTTCAGGACCTGATGAACTCACAGCTGAGTTTTGCCAGTCCTTCAAAGAAGAATTAGTTCTAACTTTACTGAAGCTATTCCACAAGAATGAAGAGGACGGAATCGTCCCTATCTCCTTCTATGAAGCCAATATCACTCTGATATGAGAACCAGGAAAAGACACAACAAAACCAGAAAACTATAGACCAATATCCCTTATGAACATAGACGCAAAAGTCCTCAACAAAATATTAACAAACCAAATTCAATAGCACATCTAAAAATAATTATAATACAACATAGCCAAGTGGGTTTTGTGCCAGGGATGCAAGGCTTGTTTAATGTACACAAGTTAATAAACATGATCCACTGCATAAACAGAATTAAAAACAAAAACCATGTGACCATTTCAATAGATGCAGAAAAATCATTTGATAAAATCCAGCATCCCTTTATGATAAAAACCTCCAGTAAAATAGGCATAGTGGGAACATTCCTCAAAATAATAAAATTCATATATGACAAACCCACAGCCAATGTCATCCTGAATGGAGAAAAGTTGAATGCATTTCCCCTCAGAATTGGAATGAAGCAAGAATGCCCACTTTCACCACTCCAATTCAAAATAGTACTGGAAGTCCTAGCCAGAGCTATCAGGGAAGAGAAAGAAAGAAAGAAAGGGTATCCAAATTGAAAAAGAAGAAATCAAACTATCTCTGTGTGCTGATGATATGATCTTAGACCTAGAGAATCTTAAAGACTCTTCCAAAAGACTCCTGTACTTGATAAATGACTTTGGTAAAGTTTCAGGATACAAAATCAACACACACAAACTAGCAGCACGACTATACACCAATAGCGATCAAGCTAAGAATCAAATCAATAACTCTATTCCACTTACAATAGCAGTCAAAACTCTAAACATATTTAACCAAGGAGGTAAAAGATTTCTACAAGGAGAACTATAAAACTCTTTTGAAAGAAATTCTAGAGGAAACAAACAAATGGAGAAACATCCCATGTTTATGGATTGGATGAATCAACATTGTTAAAATGATTGACCATATTACCAAAGCAATCTATAGATTCAATGCAAATCCTGTCAAACTATCAATATCATTTTTCACAGAACTAGAAAAAACAATCCTAAAATTCATATGGAACAAAAAAGAGCCAGAATAGCCAAAGCAATCCTAAGCAAAAAAGAACAAAGCCTAAAGCATGCCATCACCTGACTTCAGATTATACTACAAGGTTGTAGTAACCAAAACAGCATGGTATTGGTACAAGAGCAGCTATATGGACCAATGAAATACAATAGAAAATCCACAAATGAAACTAAATACCTACATCCAACTGATCTTTGTCAAAGCAAACAAAAACATACACTGGGGAAAGGGTAATCTATTCAACAAATGGTGCTAAGGAAATTGGATCGCTACATGTAGCAAAATGAAACTTGACCCTTATCTCTTCCCATATACAAAAATTAATTCAAGATGGATTAAAGACTTAAATATCAGACCTGAAATCATAAAAAATCCTCGGGAAAAACCTAGGAAAAACTCTTCTGGACACTGGCCTCGGCAAAGAATTTATGGCTAAGACCCCAAAAGCAAATGCAACAAAATCAAACATAAACAAGTGGGATTTAATTAAACTAAAAAGCTTCTGCACAGTAAAATAAATAATTGACAGAGAAAATAGGAGACCTACCAAATGGGAGAAGATATTTACAAACTATACATCTGACAAAGGACTAATATCCAGAATCTACAAAGAACTCAAGCAAGTCAGCAGGGAAAAAGCCAATAACCCCATTTAAAAGTGGGTAAATGACATGAACAGACATCTCTCAAAAGAAGATATATAATGACCAACAAACATGAAAAAATGTTCAACACCATTCATCATCAGGGAAATGCAAATTAAAAACCATAGTGAGATACCACCTTATGCCAGTCAAAATGGTCAGTACCAAAAAAAATTTAAAAACAATTGATGCTGGTGTTGGTGTGGAGAAAAGAGAATGCTTGTACACTGTTGGTGGGCGTGTAAGTTAGTACAACCTCTATGGAAAACGGCATGGAGATTTCTTAAAACTGATCCAGCAATCCCATGTATCTAGCCAAAGGAACGGAGATCATTATAAAAAGAAATGTGCACCCACTTGTTGATCACAGCGCAATTCAAAATTGTAATGTGGAATCAACCTAAATGCCCATCAACCAATCAGTGGATAATTAAAATCTGTAATACACGCACATATACACACACACTATGGAATAATCTTCAGCCATCAAAAAGAATGAAATAATGTATTTTGCAGGAAAGTGGATCATCTTAAGTGGACTAACCCGGGAATAGAAAACCAAACAGGGAGTGTTCTCACTTATAATTGGGAGTTAAACTAAGGATATGCAAAGACATAGAGAATGGTATAATGGACACTGAAGACTCAGAACGGAGAGGGGCAAGGGGGTAGAGAGACAAAAAGAAAATCATGTATCAGGGATAGTGTACACAGGTGGGGGTGGTGGGTACACTTAAAGCCCAGACCAAAATACTTGTACCCTGCAAAGTTATTGAAATAAAAAACATTATACATGATGGTTCTTAAACTGTTTTTTCATATGTCATTAGCATATTTGATGTCAATTAATTTGATATCTAAACCATTATTTTACATGGTTATTTATTTTTTTCTAAAATATAATCAATATTTAAATATGCTGTTTTAGTAATATTGAGATTGCTAGAAAATTAACCATAGCGACGTAAGATGGATACTACTTTACTCTTACCATTAAAAACAATTGATGTGGGTTTAAAATATATTTTAAATATTACCCGGATGTATAGGGTTACATTCTGTAGGGGGGAAAAAAAAGCAGTTCTTCAAAACAAAACAATAAAATAAAAGGTAAAAAATTACTGGCTAAATTTCCAAAGTGCAAACACTCAATATAGACACCTTTGAATTAAATGTGAATTGAAAGATAATATTTGACTGGGAAATAAATTACAATTTGGCCATTATTGCCTAATACAATTCCCTTCACATTTCCTCATTAGAAACAGAAATCCATTTGGTTTGCCTGAATCAACCTCATAATTGATAAATATAATGGGATTATTTAAAAATCTGTAGTGCAACCCAGTTTGATTACTTTCTGTGACCTTTGGATTTCTTAAGAATAATTCAGCCTTGAGCAACCCACTTAAAAAAAGAAATTAAATTGGAGTCTAATCCTGATTTAAAATATCTTAAAATATTTCTTAGTTATCTTTCTCATTTTTGTCTAAGGGTTTCAGAATGTTCTGTCGACATTATCTCATTAATTCTTTGAAGATCCCTGGGCAGCAATTGTAGTAGAGATTTTCCTATTACCATCACTGTTCCCGTGAAATGGAGACCCTGGGAGGTTCCATGAATTGCCCAAAGTTATAGACTGAAGCTGATGAGTAGCTAAACCCAGACGCCAGGTCCCAGGGCTCTCTCTCCATATGACATTTCCTCTCTGCAATAAATAACATTGCCATTCTGGAAGCTGACTCTTAGATCATGTTTTATGCGGCAGAATTCAAATTAATAAGTTGCTCAGTGCTTTGATATTTATTTTAGGTGGAGGCCATGTATACTTATGAAACACATGGAATGCAGCACTCTCAATTCATTTGTTTTGCCCTCTTAATGATCTTTTGGGATTGTCCTGTGATTGGTATGACTATGGAGATTGGTATTTATCATTAAGAAGTTTGAAATGGCAATATCAGCTCTTTCACAATTCCATCGCTCATTGCATATAGACACGGGCATAGTTTAAGTAAGCTGAATAAAATGCCCCTCAAAGTTTGGCAAACTTGGTGACTCATCAGAAGAATCATAGACTGAATGGTGTAAATTTGTCTAAGGTATTTTGAAAACACAACACATTTGGAAAAAAAGCTACAATATTTTCCCTTGGATTTAGTTCCCTCCCACTCATTTCACAATCAGCTTGAAAATTAGCACATTAAAAAAAATAGTGGTCTTCCCGTTGCTTCTTTCTGACATGAAGTCATAATCCTCTGTTTGTGTCATAATAATTTCCATAGCAACTAGTGGTGATATCAGAGCTCAAGACCAGAGCTTCAAGAGGAAAAGGAACTATAGGGACAGATGATCTCTTAAAAATAAAGATTGTGTTTGCAGGCAGATGTTCCTAACAGAAAAGAAATCAATGGAAAGATTATCCACATTAAAGGAACATTATAATTAGAATGTAGATGCTTATTAAGTAATCTTTCAGTTAGCAATATCTTTTTGATAATAACAGAAGTTGAAAAAGGGAGAAAGCAAGGGAAATATTTCAATGAGAGACTCTTTTACAGACGGATCTGTTACTTTAAATACAGAAGGCTATATATCCCTTAAGTAAAGCTGAGGATGCTTAGTGTCTGAGGCACACTAGAGAGATCATTGCCTGGCACTACTAAATCTACAGGGAAATCTTAATTGTGCATTTTCATTGAGGTACTTTAAGGTCTGCCTTAAACCATGTTCGTATATTGATGATATGAACAGCTTAACACTAATTATTAGAGATAAATCGCATATATACTTTATCATGATCTCTTTGCTTCACCATACAAAGCATGACATATATTTCAGATCTGCTCCTTTCATGTGTTAGTGGATATTTACTTAGTACTGTCAAGTACCAACAAATGTTGACTCATGCTCTACACAAACTAAAAATGTATTTTCTAATTTATGCCTGTAGTCGTGAAAAGATAGGAAGGGAGAGGATGGTTTGGTAGGCAGCTTCTAACTTGTCCCTCAATGAGTGCTGCTCCCTGGTATTTATAGACTTATATAATCTTCCTTTGGATGTGGGCTGGACTTACTGATTCACTTATAATGCAATATGGCAGGGGTGATGGCAGAAAACTCTGAAACATGTTATAAAAGAACTATGGCTTTTTTCCTGGACACTCCCTATCAGGTTGGTCAATTTGGGGAAAATCAGTTGTCGAATGCCTTGTCAGGATGACCAGTTGTCCAAGTTCTCCTGGAAATTTTCTACATTTATCCCTGAAAGTCCAGTATATGAAACAGTTGGTCACCTCAGCAAGAGACCCATGTGAGTGAGCTTGGAAAACTCCAACGTTGCCAATAGCCATGTGATTGAACTTGGAATATATCTTTTAAAGAAGGGGCCAGTAATGTTTTTCTGCAAAGGGCCAGATAATAAATGTTTTAGGCCTTGCCGGTAGAGTGGTCTTTGTCACAATGATTTAATGGCACCTGCATTTGTTTTAATTAAGTGTGGAAAGACACACAGGGATGAAAATAATTGTCTTATAGAAGATATTATTATAATCACAGTCTCCTATAAACAGGAGTCATGGCATGCCACACAGGACTACACAAGGAAGCACCAAGGTGAGATGAGTGGATGAGGGCCTGGTAGGCAAGAGCCTTCTTTGTGGTTTTCAAGGAAAGGAATGAACAAGGCAAGGTTGACAGACTAAGCAGGCCTAGAATTGGATCATTTGAATAATTTTGGTAGGATCTGGACTGTAGGAGCATCTGGTTTTCTGGTACCTGGCCTTGAGGTGATTAGGGCAGGAGGATAGTGGCCCAGAGTGTGAATGTCCAATAAAATGAGGCAGTTAGGGCTATGGGCTCTGGATTTGTTGATTTGCACATTAAAGGCATGCTTACAAGCAAGTTGTTTACTACCTCTAGGAATTAGCCAGCCCCCGAAGGGACTGCCTTCTCAGGTCAGCAAGACCCCCAGATTGCTTTTTGGTTACAATGTTCAATATTTGGGTGACAGGTCCACTAGAAGACTAATCCCCACCATGGCATAATATACCCATATAACAAACAAGAATAAGATAAAAATAATAGTTTGAAAAAGTCAATCTCAAAATTGTGTGTACCATCTGATGATTCCTTTTATATAACCTTCTTGAAATGACAAAATTATAATAATAGAGAACAGAGTGTTTGCCAAAGGTTAAGGAGTAGAATGGGAAGGAAATAGGTATGACTATAAAAGGACAACAGGAAGAATCCTCACTGTGATGGCAGTGTTCTGTATCTCAACTGTGTCAATGTCAATTTTCTGCTTGTGATACTGTGTTGTAAGATACTGTCATTGGAGGAAACTGAGTAAAGAGCATATGTTAAAAAAACATAGAAAATAAGAAAACATAGTACATACTAGAACTCAGTTCTGTTGTTTTAGCACAAAGCCAACTGTAGACAATATCTAAATTAATGAGCATGGCTATGTTACAATAAAGGATAGCTTTCTGACTCCTGTTTAAGGCCTGCCAACAGTCACTTAAGTTTGGAGTTGTATCCTTTCCCAGTTGAGCCTTCAGATGAGACCACAGTTCTGGCTACTGCTTGTTTGTATCCTTATGAGAGATACAAACTGTCTCAATAACATTGAGACAGAACCCCTCAGATAAGGTATGTCAAGATTTCTGATCTATTGAAACTGTAAGATAATAAATGTGTGTTATTTGAAGACACCGTTTTGGGGCATTTTAATGCAGCAATAAATAACTAATATGCATGTGTTGAGTAGAAATATTAGAGACAGTGAAGGAAATAATATCAGCAAAACAGGGAAATAGGCGATCTCCAACTCATAAGCCTTCATAGTAGTAATTTTGGAGCCATCCATGAGCAAAATTACCTTTTGGAATTCAGGTAGAAGGTTGTAAAATCCCAGTGGAACCCAAGACCTAGTAGGGTCATTTTGGGAGGGCAGATCCATGCCCAGGTAGCAGACTTGTCAACTATAGTCTAGGCTTCAGACCTGGAAATGACCCTGTACCGCTGTTAACTCATGTTTAACTCCGTTTTATGCTGTCCTGCTACCAGAACCATCCAACAAGGGACTCGGGGGGAGTCATGCCCTTGTGCTTTGAAGAACAGGTCTACTGACTTGGTCCCAGCTGTAGATCCTAAGATGGCCCCATAACAAAGATCCAACCCCTCTCAGCTCTGGTCTGAGAGCACTCCTGCCCACACAGAGACCCACAGGGTGACATGCCTGTCTGAGTGTCTGGGACAAACAAATCCCCAAGTAATCACACAGGATGACGAAACTGCTGTCAATCAAGCTCTGGTTCTTCATCTTTGCAATCATTCTACTAGCGTTGTTTTATTTCAAATCTGTTTAACCACAAGAATATGTAATACGACAGAACTTGGAGACATGGACTGCACCCAAAGCAAGACGGAATGGTTCAGAACCATTGGAAATTCACTCCAAAAACCAGTTCCTGTTACTGAATCCACATTTACTAGAAGCTGGGAGTTTTTCAAATCAAATTCCGTGCAGAATACAATGTTTACTGAAGTATAAGTATTAAATATGTGTTCATCCGAAGCTTACATATATTTTATTAAAACACAAGAGGACCTGCACCAATTAATTGGAACTCAGACTAACAAAAGCTGTTTGGTAGAGGAGTATTTTTTCACTGACATTGTTTAGCATTGCTGATACATGGTGATAATAAAAAGCACATCAATTATTACTTGTTTTTATTATGATCTCTAATTCATCTTCAGACAAAACACCTCCTATTTGCCTCCACCCAGAGCAAGCTTCCCTGCTTCCCACCCTTGGTATCCCCTTGCAATGTGGAAGTCTACTTTTTATAGCTGGAAAAAGCAGAACTTCTCTGGTTAAAACTTGGGCAGAGAACTCTACACCACCCATCACATGCATGGGTATAGTGAGTGGGGGCAACCAAGATCTACCTAACACATTTCTGCAGAAACACTAGAGCTCCAAAAGGGAAATTTACAAATCAAAGTGAAATCTACCAAGAAGTTCCTCATCTCGCTATGTGATAATGACAGGAGACTTGAAATGTACAACACTGAAAGCCACCCGGTGGAAAAATTTCTAAACTGCCAAGAATTAAAAACACCTTTATATTAACTATACTAAGAGAAAGACTGAAGTATCTTCCGATTTTCTTGCTCTTTCTCTTCTCTCCTATACATAATATATGTAAGCTAATATTATAACATTGTTGTAACATGAAAAGTAGTATAAGAGTCTGTAGTTCCAAGTGTAGGCTAACAAGTATCACAGAGGTGTAAATCAGGCAGTTAACAAATACAAACATTGCTCTATTTTTCCAGTACTTTGGGGTGTTTCTAGTATTTGTCAACTTTTAAAAAATAGCTGTAATTTCTAAATGAATATTAATATACATGTCTTTTTTTTTCCTTTCTAAAAAAGCACCCCTAAATTACATAAGTTTGAGTCCTCACAAGATCTGGGCCACTCCTGCTGGAAAGCATCTATTTGGTCAAACTCTATCTCTCTTCTCCTCTTCCTTCTTCTTCTCTTCTCCCTCCTCCTCCTTGTCCTCTGTCTGTTCCTTCTCTCTCTCTCTCTTTTTTTGGGACAAATATAGAAATGGAGACACAAAGAGGTTTAATCTTTCCTCTGTCTACATAAATGTCCTTAAATAAATGAAGCCCACTTTCACATCCCCCTAAAATTTCTTTCCTGTGATCAAATTTTCTTAAAGAGGTTTTTGTTGTATCTTCAGACATTAGCCCAGTGCCAGCAATATAAGATGGTCTCATAATCCCCTCCTGAATGAGTTCTTATTTTCTTTAATTTTTTTCTCATATAATTTGTTTTCCAGATTATAAGATGTAAACCTTCCAGTATTCCCTTTTCTGAGCACATTCTGGTTTGCTGATACCCCTCTTAAGTTGCAGCACCCCAAACTATGCACATGCCCCGAGTTTTTATGTTTAGTATTCACTAATTAAAATACTCAACATTTTCCTTCCCTTAAGCTGATTCCAATAAACACCCCACACCGTTTTCTCTGTATCCAACTTAAAAGTTGGCTTAAGCAGAAACAATGAAAGGCATGATATTGACATTTAAAGCCATATTATTAATTAAGGAAAGCTTAAAATGCCAACAGTGATCTCAATTTCAGTGTTAGAATTATCTGATAAAGTCAATGACAGAACAGCATTTAAAGCAAGCTGGAAATAAAAATAAGGAATCATCCATTTTTAAATTTTTTATTTGACATCACAAGTCCCTTACTTTTAACACCCTCAGGTATCAAAGTCAGAGCTGACCTACTACAAAATTACTCATGACTTGCACTAGCCTCTGAGACAACAGCCTTCAAGTAGAAAGGCTGGGCACGGAGACTTGAACTCTAGCCTCATGCAGCTACTTCTGTCTGTATGAGATGCCCTGGCCAGAGGATGTTTGGAAAACCACAAAGCCTTTTTAATGACTCTAAAACGTTTAAAACTTTTCTCTTGCCACTGCCAGGAGAGATATCGGACACTCGTCCAATCTGTAGCCAAAAGAACTTCTATCTTCTCATTTTTTGCCTTAAGATTTGACTTTGCTTTGGCCATTTAACAATCTCATAAGATTTATCTGTAAGTGACATGAAAAAATTGAGTATAGGCACCACCTATATAGAGAGCACATCCTAATGCACGAGGCTTGGCCTGGGAAACAAGAATACAGAACTACAAATATGCAGTGACATTCCTAAACTCTTGAGTTTTCCATTGGGAAGAGATGCAATTTGTGGTGCTCATTTAGAAATCAATTTTACGTCAGAGTCAAAATCGAGTATTCAAAGGTGGGCAAAGTCAAAACTGTGCAATGCAAAAGCGTGCCTGTAAGGCTCTCCACACCATTCCCCAAACGCTAACATCCCCCTGACTACTGGCCTGGCACTCTACTGTTTTCTGGAAAACTTCTCTCCACACACCACCTTCATGTCCCCAGTGTCTTGGCAAGTTATATGTCCCCCACATTTTTTCCAGCAACCCCCTCCCCCGACTCAATAATTGATCTTCAACATCTATTCAACTCAACCATGTCTGCCTGACATATAGATGTAATGTTGATGAAGTTAAGAAAATAAACTTCTTCCAAGACATTCAGATGGTTATACCGAAGCAAGAAACTGGAGATTTGCCAGTGAGAATGTACCTGAGAGTGGTAGCTAATTTTTTTTTTGAGTTGGAGTCTCACTCTGTCGCCCAGACTGAAGTGCAGTGGCCGCTCCCGGCCACCGCAGCCTCGACCTGCTGGGCTCCGGCGATCCTGCCGCCTCAGCCTTCCGAGTAGCTGCTACCTTCCGCGTGCTACCATGCCTGGCTAGTTTTTGATTTATTGTAGAGATGAGGTCTCACCAAGTTGCCTGGGCGGGTCTCGAACCCGCGGGCTCAGGCCATCTTCTCGCCTCGTCCTCCCAAAGTGCTGGGATTACAGGCTGAGCCATCAAGCCTGGCCGAGAGTGGTAGATTTTTAACGTTTATTTTCAACCTAGACCTATTGCAAGGAATCCATTTTGCATTGTGGCACATATGTACATCCACGTATATAAGTGAAGCAAAACCAAAGATCTCACAAGACATATTATAAAAGACATACTATAATTTAAAAAAAATTTCATTCTACTTGTTTTCTATTGCTAGTCAATTCTCACCAATTTTATATTATCACTATCTACCATAGGGGTCCCATCTATGAGAGCCACTGCCATAGAGGAGGTGGGTCCTATCTCTACACTCTGTCCTGGGTCACAATCGTGAATACACCACATTAGGAACCATGTTGCAGTTGTGGGTGAAATACAGCACAGAAGATCTGAAGGTCTGAGGAAACATGGAGTTCATTTGCCTCCCACCTTAGCAGAGCAGGCTGCTTTTGATTCAGTTTTCCTCTTGCATTCTCAGCAACAATGTGATAACACCACATGTACTATTTTGTATTTCCCTGGCCTGGTTTCTCAAATATGCACAACAGGGAAAATGAATGGCACTAATGCCATTTTTGTTAAATACGCCTATTATAAAGATGCTATGGTTCAATGCTAATGGAGTTCTTGGTCATTTTGAGTTCTTGATGTTGCATGCTACAGTGATTTATGGAAGGCCACAGTGTTTTGCCTCAACAAAGGTCTGTCATGTTAAACACCTACTGCTCCCTGCCTGTTTTGTACCACAACCCACATTAATTTTCCTGTGACTCAGTCTGTACATTCAATCCATCATGAGTCCTACCTCCAAAATATATCACATATACAAGTATATAACCAGATAGAAACGACACTATCTCCCCAGCCCCCTCCTATTTCAAATCACCACCATCTCTTGTCTAGGATACTACAATGGCTTCCTAATTGTTTTTCCTACTTCCAGTCTTGCCCTCCTACAATCTATTATTCATCCCACAGAGAAGTTGTTAATTTCAAATGGAAATAGGCAAAGTCATATCCCTGCTTAAAAAAAGAAATAGAAAGAAATATGGCATATATGTGTGCAAATATGTGTGTGTGAAATGTTCCTCTCTCCCTCTCTCTGTCTCGCCATGTTTTCTGAAACGTGCAACATTCCTGGCTGTTACAATCTTTAATTGTAGAAGATGTGCATGGATGCAGAAACAAGAAACAAGGGTGGCAAAAAACAATAAAAAGCAATAATAATTCAGCTGTCCAATTGAACTAACATTCTCTTGCTCACTCATTCTCCCTCTCTCTCTCTCTCTCTCACACACACACACACACACACACACACACACACACACGCACACACACACAATCTTTATGATAGGCGTATTTAACAAAAATGACATTAGTGCTATTCATTTTCCTTGTTATGCATATTTGAGAAACCAGGTCAGGGAAATACAAAATAGTACATATGGTGCTATCAGTGGCTTCTAAATCCTAAACCTGGCCATGGCTTCCAGTGCCCAGCTGATCTGAGTGCCCAGCTGATCTCATCTGGCCCTGACTCCTGATCTCAGGCCGGAAGTTCTACTCTCCTTTCTCATCATGTTTCAGCCATGCTTGGCACATTTTCTTCCACCAGACACACTGAGCTTTTTCCAGTTCATAGTGTTCTTTCGCATGACTATCACCTTTTCATTCTTCATTCTTCATGTCTCAGTTCAAAGGCACCTTAAAGAAGCCTTTCCTAAAGCGGCACTTCAATGCTAAAGAGGGCTATTTTCTTTACCATGCTCATCACAATTTGAAGTGACTTTGTTTACTTGTTTATTCCTTTATTTGCTTATTGTCTCCCTCCATTAGAATATACTATCTTGGAAGGCATGTTCTGCATTGAATTCCAGTACTTAGAACAGTGCTTGTTACATAGTAGACCCTCAATAAATATATGAAAATCAAGACTTGCTTTAATATTTTGTGTTATGTTCAAACAAAGGAGAGTTTTATTCAAACAATTTTTTCTATATTAATAAAATAACAAAATCCCATTGTGCTCTGTACTTTTTACAACTGCAAACTATTTCCAGAACATGTGAAAGTGCAATTTACTACCACAAATGCCGAATCCTCACATGATTGTGCTAATAGATGTGGATTAGAGAAACTATGTATTATATTTTCCCTACTTAGCAAAATTCAGTGCTGTTTTAAGATTTCTAGTCTGCCCACACTGAGGTTTATAGATAATTACTTTTACAAGTAAACAGTAACAGATAAAGTACTCTATGTGACCTGTTAATATTCCTTTTATTTTTCCTTAGTCAGTCATCTCCATATCAGTTATATACAAAAGATTGTCAAATGAGAGTCTAGTTGAATTTTGTCTTCCTTTTGTGTGACAGGGGTATTTACTGGGGACTTTTCAAGGATACTTTATAACATTCCTAAGTTAACAATATCACCATGGCCAGGATGCAAACTTCTTGCATTCACTCCGGAATTGTGGAACTCCTGAAAATTGTGTACATGTTTTAGTAAAACTAGTCTCTTGGCTGGATATCTGTAATTATTTAAAAGCATTATTTTAAATTTCTTTAGGAACCTCCATACTGTTTTCCATAATCTATATTCCCACCAACAGTGTACTAGGCTTAACTTTTCTCCACAATTTCACTAACATTTATCTCTTATTCCCCTCATAATTGCCAGGCTAACAGGTGTGAGGTTGTTGGGAGCCGACCAAGGAGGCCCACTGAGCGTTAGGGATCAGGAAGAGCCGTTGACCCCGAGACCACTAGGATACGTTTGGGAGCTATTGACCCCATTTCCGTCCCCTTTCTACTCAGCACTAACCAGATTAAGCTCCAGTGAGCTCAAAACATAAAAACTCTGAGACCGGGATGAACACAAGCTAACTTTAGAAGCTCATTGCTCCCATTCTTCCTCAAACTGCAGTTTTGGCTTTCACACAACTTATAATTCAAACTCGTGTCACATCTAAGAGCCTTAGTATTGGTCACAGGCTTCTGGGTCGTGATCTTAGGATTTATTGAAGGTGTAAATTGTAGAATATAGTTTTAGAAGACAGTCATTTTGTTGAAGGAATGCGGCTGGGTTACTTGCAGGTAGCCCACTGTGAACTTTGGACTGGGCCACATTCCAAACATTCTGGGATGGGCCACTTTCGTTTGTAAAGTAAATGCTTAAGCTTCTATAGAATTGTTTAACTTGACATAAATCAATCAGCTTAGGATGAAAAAGGCTTATAGAATATGTCAGTCACGGATTAGGTTATCCTTTGTTATGGGATTTTAAGATTATCATATGAAAATGGTTTAAAGGCAATCATTGATTAAGTTTTCATGGATTAAGGTTTCTGGTGGGTGGGGGGCACCCCTCCCACATCTGACTTTGTGTATGAAAGACCCGTTGTAATTCCCAATAACACACACACATTGCTTCTGCACTAGACCGGAGTCCAGTCTCTTTCTTTCTTTCTCTCTCTCTTTCTCTCTTCTTCCCCCCAATCGCCGATGCTGTCTCCACCTTTGGGGTACCCTGAACCCGGCTGGAGCTGGTCTCCGGCATGAGGTGCTATCTCATTGTAGTTTTCATTACATTTACTTGATGATTAGTAGTTTTAACATACCAGTTAAAATTTTGATTGCCTTCTTTGGAGAATGTCTGTTCAAGTTCTTTGCCCATTTTTAAATCAGGTTTGTTGTTGTTGTTTGCTATTGTTATGAGTTCTTTAACAATTTTGAATATAAAACTTTTATCAGATATATGGTTTGTAAATATTTCTTCAGTTAGTAGGTTGCCTTTTCATTTTGTTGATAAATGTCCTTGCTATGCAGAACCTTCTTAATTTGATGTAATCCTATTTATTTATTTTTGCTTCTGTTACCTGAGCTTTTGGTGAGATATCAAAAAAACAATTGCCAAAGCCAATGCCAAGGAGCTTTACACCATATCTTTTTGTAGGAGTTCTAGGGTATCAGCTCTTACATTAGCTCTTTTATGCATTTTGCGTTGATTTTTTTTGGTATGGCTTAAGAGTCAGATATAAATTTCATATATGTTTATATAAGTGTTGTATAAATTCATTCTTTTGTATGTGGAAATTCAGTTTTACCAGCAACGTTTATTGAGAGGGTATCCTTTCTCCATTGTGTCCTTATGGTACTTTGTCAATAGTTAATTGATCGTATATGTTTAGATTTATTTATGGGTTGTCTATTTTATTCCATTGGTTGATGTTTCTGTTTTATGCTAGTATCAAATGGTTTTGCTTATTATAGCTATGTAATATAATTTTTAATCAAGAAGTATGATACCTGCAACTTTATTTTTCTTTCTCAGTATTGCTTTGGCTACTCAAGGCTTTTCATGCTCCATGCAAATTTTAGAATGATTTCTTTTATTTCTGTGAAGTATGTTATTGTTATTTTGATTGGGACTGCATCGAATCTGTACATAGTTGACCCTTGAACAAAACAGGAGTTAAGGCCACCAATCTTCAGTACAGTTAAAAACCCACATATATCTTTGATTTCCCAAAACTTAACTACTAATAGCCTATTGTTGATCAGAACACACCCCTTGATTCCACAAAGTGGAAGTATGTGAATGGATTGGTTAGGAACACAGGGCAGGATTTACTTAGCTGGGCTTGAATTCCAACCATGTGATCTGGGGAAACCTAGTTAAGTTGTCTGTGCCTCATTTTTCTATCAGCAATGTGGGGATCCTAACTGTAGCTGTTAAAAAGGTTTTGAGGGATAATTAAATGACATAATAAGGATTGACAAGCACAAAGATTAGCACTTAATAAGTGCTCATTAGAAATCAATGAGATAGTGTTGATGCTGGGAAGCAAAGACATTCCAAAGTGAAGAAAAAGTTTTGCTGTCTTAATCAACAATGATGAACCTTACCAATAACAGTAACAGTCCGTCAAAATGTCTTTTGTATGTTCTATGTATTATATATGGTATTCTTACATTAAAGTAACCTAAAGAAAAGAAAATATCATGAAGAAAATCATAAGGAAGAGAAAATATATTTCCTATTCATTAAGTGGAAGTGGATTATAAAGATTTTTATCCCCATCTTCACATTGAGTATGAGGAGGAGGAAAAGGAAGTGGATGGAGTTATCGTGCTGTCTCAGGAGTGGCAGAGGAGAAAGCGGTAGAGGAGGTAGGAGGGAAGACTGGAGAGACAGGCACACTAACTGTAGCTTTCCTTTAAAAAAAAAAATCTGTGTATAAGTGAATCCACATGGTACAAACCCACTTTGTTCAGAATTCAACTGTATTGTTTAGGGTAGTATGGACATTTTAACCATATGCACAGCAGTCTCTCTTCTATGTATATACCCCAAAGGAAATGAAATAACCATCTCATAAAGGTATCTGCATGCCCATGTTCATTGCAGCTTTAGTCACAAAATATGGAAACAACCTGTCTATTGATTAATAAATGAATAAGTGAACTCTGGTTTATACAATGGAATATTATTCGGCCTTAAAAAAGAAGAAGAGCCTGCCATTTGGATGCTCTAGAGGACATGGATGGATCTAGAGGACATCATACTAAGTGAAAAAAGCCAAACACAGAAAGAAATATATCCCCTGATTTCATTTACATGTAGAATCTGAAAAAAAATTAAAAGGTCAAATTTATAGAGATAGAAAGTAAAACAATGGTGAGGCAAGGGTGGGGAGGGGGAAGAAAGGATATAAGTCAAAGAATACAACATAGCAGATATGTAAGATGAGTAGGTCTAGAGTTTTAATATACAACATAAGAAGCGCAGTAAATAAAATTACATTTTATCAAGGATTTTTTGTTAAATAAGTAGATTTGAGTTACTTTTGTCACACAGAAGGTACTATGTGAGACAACAGATATGCTAATTTGTTTCACAATCGTAACATTTTTCTGTCTATATGTACCCCATATCATGATGTTATAAACCTCAAACATGTACAATAAAACTTAATTAAAAAAAAACCAAACAGACTGAAACATCCCTCACCAATCAAAGCAAGACAAACAAAATGCATTATCTTCAGCTCAAGAGAAGATTTCCATTGGAAGCCAGTTTTCACTTAGAAATGGGAGTGCAGTACACACCTCTATACAATCTACATCGAAAGAGCTTCTTTATCAGTTAATTATATCCTTGTAGGTACATTCCTCAAAAATATTGAAACGTTTGACCTTTTCAAGCCATATAGCCAAAACACTTGTGCCTCTAGGCAAACTTCTTCATTTATACTTTCTCATCACTATCATTGTTGTTTAGGACAGGAAAACTTTTTGTCAGCCTTAGAATGTCTTTGCTTCCAAACATTAACCCTATCAGCAGTTGACATCTAAACAGCTCTTACTAAGTGCTGGTCTTTGTGTTTGTCAATCTTTATTTATTATTTCATTCAATTATCCCTCAAAACTTTTGAAACAGCTACAATTATGATCCTCATATTGCAGATGAGAAAAATGAAGTCCAGATAACTAAACCAGGTTTTCCTGGATCATGTGGCTGGGATTAAGTTCCAGCTAAGTCCTGGGCTGAATCCCGCCCTGTGCTCCTTGCCATTTCATTCCCGTAGTTTCAATACATGGAAACAGTGAGGGTGTGTTACTGTTTTCTGGGAGCAACTCCTTCTCAATGCTGGTTCTTTCCCTTCCTAGTGCTGTGTTCTAAGTATCTTTCTGGATACTTAGTAACAGCAGTAATACTGTTACTCACCGTGACACACTTAGAACTACATATACATATCAATCCCTCTTCTGTGTACGTACCCCAGAGGAAATGAAATTACCATCTCATAAAGATATTGCATATTTCCTAGGACATTCTTTTCTTTAATGTCTCTTCTTGCAGTGTTCTTTCTCCGAGTTTTCCCATGAGCAGAAGAGGCATAAACTCCTCTCTTCTTTCTTATTTTTCTTCGGGAAGTAGGAAAAGCCAGAAAACAACAACAACAAAACACTTGTATTAACTTTGATAGGGAAAAGCCACTCATGTAGTGAAAAAATTGCATCTTGTCACTTATACGACTTCCTTTCCATCACTCTTGTGAGACTATTTTGTCTCCCAGGAAGTAGGCAAGTGGAATAATGTTTAAATGAGAAGCTTTCACACCTTTTCTCAATCTCACAACTCAAGACAACTCCAAGGTCAGTTTTCTTCCAAGCTTAACTTAATAACTACTTGGAATAAGGAGAGAAGAGAACAATCTATTTTCCCCACTCAGATAAGCAAGTGTTCAAGTTCATGACTGATTTAACATTTTGTATCTGGGTGCTGCTCTCAGCATAAAGGTGACAGAAATGACTACAAATTTATGTAAGGACATAAATAGAGATGGCATTTTAAGGTGTGATGAGTTAAAAAAAACCCTTCAGCTTTTGACCAAAGTCATTTTTAATGAAATATTGACTAATAATTCTTTACTAAAATAAGTAAAAATGCATTTAAGAAGACAAGAAACCAGGCTTTGTCCAGCTTAAGCCAACCGGCTCCACAAGTATATTCTTCCCACAAAGAAGTGTTTATCACCAGCTTGCAGTTACACAGTTTGGCAACTTATTAAGAATTCTATTTGTTTTTCCTTTTTTTCTATTATTCCGTTTCTTTTACAGACTTTTTTTTTTGGTTATATACCTTTAGACACCAACTTGTGAATTGTTTCTCACAAATAAATACAGAGCCAGTCCCACATAAACTTATTTGTTATAGTTTCAAAGCTTCCAAAATAGAAAAATCAACAACATAAAGTAAAAATACTATAGGAAAGATTGCCTAATAAATATTTTAGGTGAACCAGGTTACTCTGAGTTTAGCCAGGTCGTAAATCTTCCATTAACATACACATGCATAAACATATGTGTATGTGTAATATATATGTAGATACATTTAAATACAAACAAACACACATATGTAATCTCCTATCATTTGCTGCACTTTAATATGGCAAATTCAGGTTAGATTAAGTTTTCCATGTCAACCCCTGGAGACTGCTGATTATAGTTCTGACCTTTTGAGATTCTGTGTATTTCCTACTTAATCAGTGCTGGAATGAGCTTCTGCTAAGTGCAATATATAGGATTCCTATGGGAAAAGCGAAGCCATTTAAAAAATAATGAGTCTCCCCTCTGCTCCCTCTCCCTTTCCATTTTGAGCTCTGTTAGGCAGTGGTAACAGTCTTCATCAAGTCTACACCAAAGCATAGCATAAGTATATGCTGTTTGCAATAAGGGAAACAGTGGTCTAGGAAAGGTTTTGGGGAACTCTGAATGTAAGTCATACTTTACGATGGGATCAAAAATGCTTTACTTGCCCTTTTACTGATGACAAAAAGAAGTATCTGTTGCAAAAGGGTCCTGTGGGGCTTTTAAGCTCCAGCACCTCAGATTTTGACAGTGTAATTGATTCCCTGTTGCCTGGGCAATCACACAGAATAGGAAACATCTCCATTTTGTCTTGTTATAGTAACACACTTGATAGTTTAGATATGATTCCACAAATACTCTAGTTTGGTCACCAGTGCATTTCTTAGAACTCACAATGTGAGTGTGTGTGTGTGTGTGTGTGTGTGTGTGTGTGTGTGTGTGTTACACGCCCCTAATTCCATTCCTTAATACCTCTAATTTTCTTCCCCAACCTTCTGTGAAACTGAACGGCATAATAGATGTAATTAGACCTTCAGTAATAGGACCGAATGGAGCAAGCAATGTGACTCCTTCTAGGGAAGCAATCAGTGCATTAGGTCCCAGGACTGAAACTGCTTTTAACAAGGTTTGGGGCTTAGGGAATGTCAGTCTAGGCTTCTATTGCTTCCCCGAGAGGAAGCGCTACCCAGAATGCAAATCTTCATTTACCATTTCTATAAAAGAGGAAAAAAGAACATTAGCTGCTTTATTACACACATAATGAAGCAAACTGAGCTGTTAATACTTTTTATCAGCAGTAAATCAACTGTTCACAAATGCTTTGAAGTATAAATGTGTATTTCACCAGAATTTAAGAGTCATTGCTTATGTTTTCATCACCAACTTTTGGAAGAAGTTAATACTAAATTGTGTCAAACAAAGGCAGTCTTTATTCTTTCAAGAGCATGTTGAACTGTTTCTAAATGGAGTAAGAGTTAGTCAAATAATATTCCAGAGACATACATTTAAGTAGAAAATTTCAATAACCACAGTATATTTGCAACCTGAATATAATCTGTTTTGTGCTGTATTGAAATACATTAAGAAAAGTGTATACCCTATTTATAGAGTATAACAAATTTTGAAAAGTTCCAAATGCCAATCCAGTTTAAAGAATAAAGTTTTTCATAACCAGTGATAAGCCTTAAGCACGCTCATATAAAATTTATATGGTATAATGTACACTGGTTTATAGAATGAATGATAATTGTAGTACTTAAAATTGTCTTAATTAATGGATTATGTTAGATTTGGCTGGGTTTTGTTTTGTTTTGTTTACTAACTCTGCTGTTGCAAACTTCCAAAATAAATAGCTAAATCTATTAAAGTAATTTAAGCAACATAGATGAACTTTGCAAAAAGTTAAAAAAGCTAACCATTAAAGATCACAAATTATATTATTCTATTTATATGTACTGTGTATTCAGAATAGACAAATCTATGAAAATCGAAGGTTAATTAGTGATTGTTTAGGTTTGGGGGCATAGGAGGATGGGAGATGGTGATGGTATTACTCAGTAATTGATTGCAATGATGGTTACATAACTCTGAATAAGTCATTGAATTGCATGCATTAAATGGGTGAATTTTACCTTATGTGAATTACATCTCAATAAAACTGTTACCAAAAAAGTTTCTTGAGCTAGTAGGAGGATCCTGGAAAATCAGACAAAAGTAATATTCTAATCCTTGATTCAGGCCAGGCATGGTGGCTCACATCTATAATCCCAGCACTTTGGGAGGCTGAGGTAGTAGGATTTCTTGAGCCCAGGAGTTCGAGACAAGACTGGGCAATATAATAAGGCCTTGTGTCTATAAAAAAAATTAAAAAGATTAACCAGGCATGGTGGCATGTGCTGTAGTCATGTGCTGTAGTTCCAGCAACTCAGGAGGCTAAGGAAGGAGGAATGTTTGAGCCCAGGAGTTTGAGGCTGCCGTGAGCCATAATTATGCCACTGCACTCCAGTATGGGCAACAGAGTGAGACTGCTACTCAAACATGCAAATAAACAAAAAATTCTTGATTTAGCTTTTTTAATCTGCAAGGGAGGACCCAAAAAAATCCAGACTTTATAAAAAATTGTGTATTTATTCTTACCTGTTTTAACTTCAGTCACCTTCAAAGTATTCTCCATTTGATGCAATACACCCATCAAGATGCTTTTTCCACTGCTCAAAACAGTTTTTGAACTCATTGATTTTGATGTCTTTTGGTGCTTCTGCCGTTTTTTGTTTCACCTCTTCCACACTGGCAAAATGTTTCCCTTTCAGGACCTTTTTTCATTCCAGGAAACAACAACAACAAAAAGTCATTTGGGGAGAGATTGGGTGAATTGGGAAGGTGGGCACTGGTGTCATGGTGTTTTTGGTCAAAAACTGCTGAATATTCAGCACGGTGTGGGCAGGTGTGCTCATAAATTACCCATCAAGAAATAGGCAAATGTAGAAAAATAGAAAAATGGAAAGAATTTCCAAACAGACACCTAGTAGGGGAAGCCTGTACTGCAATATGCCCTCTAAAAGATAATTCCAGTTTTTTGGTTTTGTTGGGGTTTTTTGTTTGTTTGTTTGGGGGGGAAGGGGGTTCACCCCCATTGAATATTCCTTTTCTTTCTATCCAGATTTTTTAAAAAGTGAGGCTGTTTTTCCATTAATGACATGAATTTAGCTGTGAGACATGATTAGAGTTGATGACAAGTATGTAATGGAGAGCTTGTTATACTACAGATTCCGGAATGGCCTCAATACATAATGTAGACATGACTTTGCCTTTTCAAAGGTTATGATCAAATACAGATATTGAGAAGAAAGCAAGAAGTTTACATGTCAAGGTAGAGAAAATTGAAGATGACCTAGAAGAGATACTTAGCTCAGGAATATAGAGAGCAGAAATATTCCTGGAAGGAGTAATATCTAAGTTAAATTCCAAAGGATAAAGCATAAACAAGGTGAAGAAAAATGGCAAGAGAGATATTCAAGCAATAGAAATATCAGATATTAAGGTTGAAGACAATGCAGAGCATGACTCCAGTGGAACAATGCAAAGTTCATATAAAACTCAAGCATAGAAGGCAAAAAAGAATATAGTCAAAGGAAATAACTGAAAGATAAACAGCAGCTAGTGACGAAGGGTTTTATAAAATGGAGAAAGAAGTTTGGAAATAGAAAACTAGTGAAAGGTTTTAAGCAGTACAGTAACATAATACATTTTTGTATTAAAGAAAGATCTCTTCACCAACATTTTGGATAATGGATTGGAATATCGGAAGCAACAGCTGGGACGTTATTGCATAATACAGGTATATGTGATATTGATCTCTGCTAGAAAATGGCAATAGAATTAAAAGAAAAACAAATGAATTTGAAAGTAATTTAGAACGCTGAATCCTTGGGCTGGACTTGATTAGGTGGACAGTGCTTATGACAAGTGAGGTTTTGAGAACAACTCCCACAGTTTTTATTTATGGGGTTTTTAAACAGTTTTAAGTTTTAAATAGTTTTAGATTCATAGAAAAAAATGAGCAGAAAGTAGAGAGTTCTCATAGGCCCCCCCACTTCCTCTCTTACTAATATATTCATATAGTGTATTTGTTACAATTAGTGAAACAATACTGATTCATTATTGTTAATTAAAGTACATAGTTTATATTGATTCACTCTTTTTGTACAGTTCTACAGATGACGAGAAATGCATAATATCATGTCCACACAATTACAGTTTCATACAGAATAGTTTCACTGCCCTAAAAATCCCTTTGATCTGTTTTTCTATTCTTTACTAGACTATATTGATTATTATAGCTGTATGAGAAATTCTGATGTTGAATAGTGTCAGTTCTTTGACTTTTTCACTAATTTCATTTTTAATTTAGTTCTTCTTCATTAATAACATGTTGGCTATTTTGAATCTTTGATATTTACAAAATAACATGCTGAGAGTTTGTGATTATGTTGAATCTATAAAAGTTGGGAAAAACTAAGACCTTAACAATATTGAGTCTTTCTATTCATAATCATGGAATATCTCTTCATTTTTTTAAACTCTAACTGCTTGCCTCAGAGATTTATGGTTTCTTTTGTAGAGATCCTATGCATACGTTAGCTTTTTATCGAATTATTTCATTATTTCTGGAGCTAATATAAATGTGATTGTCCTTTTTAATTTCAAATTCTAATAATTCAATATTGGCATCAGCAATTGACTGTTACACTAACCTTTTATCTTGCAACCTTGCTATAAATGCTTATTTGTTTCAGGAGTTTTTATTGTTGTTGTTGTTTACTCGTTAGAATTTTCACATAGATAATCATGTCATTTTTTAACAAACATTTAATTTGTTCCCTCTTGTTTCACATACTTTTATTTTTATTTTCTTGACTTATTTCATTTGCTAGGATTTCTAATAGAATGTTGAATAGGGTGCTGAGAGGAGATTTCCTTGCCTCGTTTCAGATCTTAGAAAGAAAGCATATAGTTTTCCACCACTAACTATGCTGTTAGCTGTAGGTTTTTTGTAGGTCTTCTTTGTCAAGCTGAGGCATTCTTCTTTACTCCAAGTTTGCTGAGATATTTTGTCATAAATAAATTTTGAACTTTTTCACATGCTTTTTCTTCCTCTATTGATATAATAACAAGTTTCTTCTTCAATTTATTGATATAATACATCATACTAGTCAATTTTCAAATGTTAAACCAGTCTGACACGCCTAGAATACTTGATCGCTGCATGTAATTATTTTTATACATGTTTTGATACACGCAGTTAATAATTGGAGGACTTTTGCATTTATGTTAATGGGAAAAATTGGTCTTTAGTTTTCCTCTTTTGTAATGTTTTACTTGGTTTTAGGGCCCCATTTTTTTAACTTAGAAATATAGAGTACAGCTAGAAGTATAAGAGCAATGCATATATGTATATTATCATGTGACTTCTCACTGGTTTTATTTATTTTGTCTCCTTCAGTATGAGTTGGCTTCAATTGGATCCTTTCTCTTAATTTTCTATCTTCTTTTTCTGAAGTAAAAAAGACAGAGCTACTGATACCTAAGGATCTCAAATCTTGATACTCTCCATAGATGAGGGATTTTGGAGAATTTCATTTTCCTAAAACAGATCTAAAAAAAAATAGATAGCTTTCCTGTTCCAATTCTGTCCACGGGTATTCATTATCACACACATGCTTTACACAGACACATGTATGGCTGTCTTCCTTTAAAAAAATTGCTACAGCTCATAAACAAATTATCTTGAGATTGCTCTCGCCTAAACTTTGATTGTCTCACCAGGAGGACTTGATGTGGCATATTTCATGAGTCTTCCATTACCTATAAGTAACTCTTTTACCTTTAGCTGGAAGGATAATACTGTAAGGGTTAAAGGTATAAAAAGATGACATTGAATCATTAGAGACAAATAATGTGCTTTGGCTGCCATATTTGTCTTTTGTCGCTTTCCCTTATCTCTACATAAATGAATTCAGAAAACCGAAGTATTTTTGGCCTTAAATTGCCTCAAACTAGTCATTTTAGTAGACTATTGAAGCCAAGGAATAGGAATTGCAAAATACAAGGTATACAATAAAGAATGTGAATTGCTCAGCTTCTAAGAATGAAATATTGTGTTACCATATTACAAGTGATAGCAAAAAATAAGTGAATACCATTAACTTCCTTTTGGTCAAAGGCGTCAAAGATTGGCAGGGGAGCTGACAATACAGAGCATGCATTTTATAGCTTGAACCCCATTTTTAATCAGATTTTTAAAAATTTAGAGTAACACAGAAATAAACCAAATCCAACACACAAATAAATCACAACTCATAAAGCATGCACAGTAATAAAAGGAAAGTAACATTCACTACGGAGAAGAAAAATCAAATAAAAAGATCCAAATAAGCCCCTTATGAAAGAAGATAATTCGTATTAACATCTCAATTCAAATCACATGAAAACTTAACAATGATGCTTCTTTTATGCCCATTATTCATATCGTCATTGTATTTGGTTATTGTTCACGTAGCCTGGAAAGATTTCAATCATGGCCAATTGTTATCGCCTCTAAAATGTGAAGAGGTGACGGGAGTAAGAAGAGACTTAAATAATCTCAGTGCTTTTCCCAGAGAGCTTTAAGAGTAGACGTGCCCATCAAGAGGGTTAGGGAGCCTAGGCAAATAAAGTGGGACAATAATAGTTCTGTGTATTATCTGTTACATTTTCTTTTAGCAGTTTTCTTTTCTCTTTCTACTTTTCTCTTCCTTATTTTTAATAACCTCTTAGGATTTCAACAGAAATGGTTAAAATCTTTTTGTTTTTTTCTTTTCTTTCCACATACACTGTCTCATAGTTTATTGTTGAAGCATTGATTTATAACCCTAGACTATTATATCTGAATACATTAAGACAGAGAAAAAAATATCACTTCTGGCTTTAAAAGGCACCTGAAAATCTCCTTTTAAATTAACTTAAAGAAAACAGTTGTGTCTGTTAATTAGCCATACTACCTATTTCTTTTGGTGGAAAGATAATATATGCACTCCCAGATTCAGAACCAACTATCAACTGAGGAAAACCTCAGCATTCCAATTTCAAATTTCAAGGACTGAGATAATGATGGATTCAGTTGGGGAAGGTACCAGCTCTCGCTTGGACTAGAAGAATGTTATTGTCCAGCAGGAGCATGGGTTCAAGGACCTTCCACATGTCATTGAGGTTCTATATGTGAGTTTGAGACTGAAGGGGTTGGAATGGAGACACATAGTTCTGGGTCTCAAAGAAGTTGCTACAAGTTAAGGAAATCTCATAGTATATCTATTTTAAATTTGAAAATATCAGTCTTCTGATAAAGTCCATCCTTCCACAGAATTTAAATGATAACCTGAGTCCTCTGGTAATTTACTTATTCTGCTCTGGTTTGATCTACCAAGACAGGGAAATAATACCAATTTACATTTGAATCTCCATTATCCTTATAAAACAATCAAATGTCAGCTTACCAGAACTGCCAACTAGTATAGGTCCAGTTACAAAGCACAGTTTTGCTATTAGTTAAACTGAAATGAAAGTTCTGGGAGGACATTATGTCTTCTACCAGTATGGTATCAAATAAATGCAGAAAAGAGAGCCATTAAGAAAACTTTCTTGTGAAGTTAAGCAGTACCCAAAGTCCTGATTATAAATTATTGATTCAGTGCGCATTGTTTACAGGTTTTTAATATTATTCTAATAGTATGTTAAAAATATAGTAAGCTTTTATAAAATTTAGAAAACATATTAAATTTTAAAAACATGTTTGAACTCTGGATTCCTCTTAAGATGTGGAAATAGAATTATATACTACTCTTATAACAAAAATCAAACAATAATCTACAAAATTATAACATCTACTAAAACCATTAGAAAGCTGGAATTGTATAGCAAACAAGAAACTTTAAATTAAAGGGAAGATAGGGGCTTGCAGTGAAAAATGGGAAGCATTAGTGACACTACCCAAGCTGGTAAAAAGAAATCAACTAAAAAACGTTAAGATATTGCTAAAGGTTGAATGTGAACTAGCACTAAAGTGTAGAACACAAAGATATTTTGTGTCAGTAAGCAGGCTTTTCTTCAGAGACTTCACCAGTGGCTCACAAGAAAGATTGGGAGAAAGTGAGAGATGTTCTTGAAAAAATGTTCCACTTGATACAGAACTTAGAAGAGGAAAGAGTTGACACTGTCAGAAAGGCACAAAGCTCGGCCTAGATCTTTCCCTTTCTCTCCCCTACAGAGCAAAAATCATAAGGACAGCAAACTCTACCACCCTCTGGAAACAAGGGAAAATTCACTGTAGCTGAGGATAGGGAGCAAGTTTAAAAACCTATGCTGGAAACGGGTCACAAAAATGTCCTGGGCCTAAATAGAAAGACCCTCATTGTTGTGGGAGGTGCAGAAGTACTGAAAGATACCCACTAATGAGACCCAAGCACTCAGTACCTGCCTTAGGCTGAATCAGAACTACAAAGAACATGCTCCTCTAGCCCCATCCAACATCAGGCTAACAAGTGTTCACTGATAAATAATAGCATGATATTACTGACTGAATAACAAGAACAGGAAGAATGACCCCCCTCTAAGATACTGGTGCAAAATGAATACTGAAAGCTGAGAGAGGGAATATTGAAAACCAAAAAAACAACAAACTCTGACAAGCCAATCCATATAATCCACACAAGGTCACTGTAAGGAAATTTGAGGATTGGGGAATACTAAAGTAACTGTAGCAACAACAAAACCCAAAATGAACACAGTCCCTGACTACATAACTAGATTAACTCAACTACTTATAATAAAGGTCTAGAAAAAAATGTCATTTTCCAGGCATAAACATTCAATACCTCATTTTTTACTCTCTTACTACAAATGTTCCACTTTCTACCAAACATTACAAAACATATGAAGAATCAAGAAAAGAAAAAAAAAAAAAACACACATCAAGAGACAAACCAATAATAAAACCAAACTCAGATGTGATCCCAATGTGTGAATCTCCAAACAAGGAAATTTTTTTGTGTGTAAATTTTTTAATTTTTAATTTTAAAGATGTGGGGTACAACTCAGGGTTAAGTATACAAATGTTCATTATGCAGGTACCCTTGTTGATGAGATGTGCCCTCTCACTTGGGAGAAAGTGAGAGATGTTCTTGAGAAAATGTTCCACTTGATACAGACCTAGAAGAGGAAATCTCAAAGTATATCTATTTCCCTCAACTGCCAATCCCACCCCCCTACCCAACCCCTGCTCCCCTTGGAGGTTCCCTCTACTGCCATCCTTTTCTTCTAGTATTATGATATTTGTTCAAGGTCCATGTCTGAGTGAGAACATATGGTACTCTGTTCTTTGTTTCTGTGATAGGTCACTGAGTATGAGAGACTCTAAATTCATCCAAGTTGCTACAAAGCCATATGTTTCACCTTCTTTATGGCTGCATAATAACCATTGTGTATGTGTACCACATTTTTTAAAACCAGTCCAGCTTCAATGGGCAGCATGGTTGGTTCCATGTTTTTGCTATTGTGAATAGAGCTACAACAAACAAGTGTGTGCAGGTATCTTTCTTATAGAATGATTTGAGTTCCTCCAGGTATATTCCCAATAAGGGGATTGCTGGGTCATATGGAAGGTCAGTTCCTAGTTCTTTCAGAAATCACCACACTGTCATCCAAAGAGGTTGCACTAGATTGCATTCCCACCAGCAGTGTAGAAGCATTCCTTTTTCTCCGAATCCTCACCAGCAACTGTTGTTGTTTGTTTTATTAATGATGGCCATTCTTACTGGGATTATATAGTATCTCAATGTGGTTTTGATTTGCATTTGTCTGATAATTAGTAAGGTTGAGCACGTTTTCATGTGTCAAACAAGGAATTTTTAAAATCTATGATTAATATGTTAAAGGATCTAAGTGAAAAGGGGAGATAATAAACATGAACAAATGGAAAATTTCAGAAGAGAAGCAACAACTTACAAGACAGAAAGTAACGGAAATAATTGAAATAATGCACACAGTAACAAAGATAAAGAATTCTATCAATAGACTCATCAGTAGACTTGACAATGCCAAGAAAATTATTAGTGAATTTGAAGGTATGTCAATAGAAATTACCCACACTGGAATACAAAGATTTAAAAAAAATTTTTTTCACTTTTTAGGTGAAAAAAACAAAAGACAAAACTAGAAACAGAATGAGCCATCTGAGAACTGTGGAACAGTATCAAATGCTCTAGCACACTTATAACTAGAATTGTGAAAGAGGAGAGATAGAATGAAGCAGAAAAAATATTTTTAAAGTTAACAGTTGAGAATTTGTCAAAAGTAATCAAAGACACTAAGCACAGTCCCCAGCTCTCAGAGATCATCAATCAAAATAATTACCAAATATCACATATATACACACACGTTCATATACATGCATATATGCACATATGCACCAATATTAATAACAGAAAAAATAGACTTAAAAACAAGAAATATTTATATGAGTAAAGAGAGACATTAATTAATGCTAAAAGGTTCAACTCTCCAAGAAGGCCTAACAATTCTGAATGTGTGCATACCTGCACCAAAACTTTAACATACATAAAGAAAAAATTGCTAGAACTGGAAAAAAAAAAAAAAAGGAAAAGAGACATCCACCATTATTGTTGAATACATCAACACTTATCTCAGTATTTAATAACCACAAATTACACAGAAAATAAATAAGGACATAAATTATAACTCCAACATGGCTTACTTAATTGTACTTATAGAAAACTTAACCTAACAACGCATATTCTTTACAATTGACATTCACCAAAATAGGGCATATTCTGGACCATAAAACAAAAACAGTACCACATTTAAAGAATTAAAATTGCTGGGCTCGGTGGCTCAGCCTGTAATCCTGTGCCTTTGGGAGGCTAAGGTGAGTGGATTGCCTGAGCCCGCGGGTTCGAGACCCGTCTGGGCAACTTGGCGAGACCTCATCTCTACAATAAATCAAAAATTAGCTGAGTGTGGTAGCATGCGCCTGTAGTTCCAGTTACTTGGAAGGCTGAGGCGGAAGGATCGCCGGACCCCAGGGGATCAAGGCTGCGGTGGCCGGTAGCAGCCACTGCACTCCAGTCTGGGTGACAGAGTGAGACTCCAACTCAAAAAAAAAAAAAAAAAATTAAAATCATCCAAAGTAAAAGACATAATCCACTCACCATTAAATGTTTCTTTGTCTAACCATTAGAGATTTTTGGCACCCTGATGAGCCTAAGTCTCAAGTTTTAGCAAAACTTTCAGACTATAAAAGATATTTAATTCATAATGCCAATCATTATTTTATTTTGGAAGTAAAAATTATAGTTTTGGTGTCTACACTACTACCATGAGGATAGCTAGGTGTAGTTAAGATAAGTTAAAATTGGTCCCTGCTAAAAGCATTCTTTGTTAAGAAATGCAGACATCTCCTACATGCCTGGAACCAGAGCAGATAATTCAGTGTTCTGCCTTATACTCATATACTTGTCAACAACTCTTTGGTTCCTCAAGCTATAACATCCACACTGCACAGATGATTGATCTTCTAGCTTTTCATAGCCTGACTGTGCACATTGTAGGTAATAACCTTGGCCTGTGATACCACAGTTCATTGTGCAGTCCCCACCTGTCAATGCAGGAGCTACTGCACCATATTCTGACCATGCTGCCACCCACACTTATTCAAGCTTTTAAACCCAACCTAGCTGGAATCATAGTTCTATTTCCACCCCGAGGGCAAACATCTTATGGTGACTAAAGCAGGTCCTATCGGCTATGCTAAATTCTCTGGTGACTTACAAGATATAGTAAATAGCACTTATGTTAGCTGTAAGCCCTGCTGTAATGTCCCTAACTTTAGGTCTTGCCTCTTTTTTTTTTTTTTTTTTTTTTGAGTTGGAGTCTCGCTCTGTCACCCAGACTGCAGTGCATGGCCGCTCCGGGCCACCGCAGCCTCGACCTGCTGGGCTCCGGCGATCCTTCCGCCTCAGCCTTCCGAGGAGCTGGAACTACAGGCGCGCGCTACCACACCTGGCTCATTTTTTGATTTATTGTAGAGATGAGGCCTCACCTGCCAGGCAGGTCTCGAACCCGCAGGCTCAGGCAATCCACTCACCTCAGCCTCCCAAAGGTGCCGGATTACAGGCTGAGCCACCGAGCCCAGCTTAAGTCTTGCCTCTTAAAGTACATGTCATACTATTACATATTATGTAAGAGGCGACCTAGAGCCTCACGTGGGGTTGAATGCACCAGGATCCTTTCAGATTATTATATCCCCCAACAGAATAGTAAGACAGCTGCTTCTTCGTTCCTTACTACCCAACCACATTCATACATTTCTGACTATTTGATCAATATGCCTGTATGACTTAGAGTACTAAATGTGGTGCAAGATTATTACAAACCAAAGGAGATCGACAACCTCACTGTCAAACAACTCCATGATAGCCTAGTAGACCACCAGATGACCTCAGCTCACCTGAGGTCCAATACAGTCCAGATGATGCTTAATTGCTAATTCTTTTGGACCTATTGCTGACCTCATTATTGCTAGTTAACCAGTGCTGCTCCTCTTCTGTTCTTGTTTCACTTTGGATTCTGTTAACCTCATTCTTTTCCTCCAACTCTCCTCTTGCAGTCCTGCCCCAGTATCCCACCTCTCCAGGCAATGGCACTCAGACTGAATTGAGGTTTGCCTGATCAACTCCCAAAGTCACTGGAGGGACCATCATCACCTTAGTTTCCTATTTAGAGTATCCCTCTACCCATCCTCAATATGTAAGTCTCTGCTGCAACATATTCACCACCCTGCATAAACGCAATGACACCATGGCTATAATCAATATGGCTAAAAAAAAAAAGTTTGTCAATACATACAAAATGTTATTTATGTAATGGATAACACCAAGCTAAGACACGTTGTGATTTGATAATTAGCTACATGTTTTCAAGAGCTGCCACTGAAATACCTCAAGGTCTGTTTGGGGTCTAGGAGTACCTCTTTCTACTGTCTACTCTGTTATACTAGCCCAGGCTACATCCTGACGCATTCAACTTCTGTAATCATCTTAAGTTTTCTCTCCAGATTTTAGCAGCTGGCACCTAGACCTCATGATTAGCTTACCCTGGTTGCCATCATATTACCACTCAAGAACAATTTTATACCTTCCCTACCAGGATCCAATTTCCACTCCCTCCATAGGCACAATTCATTCTTCCCCCAGCTAAATCCCCTTCATAGACCACATTCAGTTTTAAGTACAGGGCCCACTGCCCTGTACCCATCTCTGATTATTTTTATTCCTTCTCCAAGACTCTGTTTATTCCATCATAGCAAGTAACCCCCAAGTCTTGAAAAGTCTCTTGCATAATATGTATTAATGGCTTGTGGAGCATACAGTCTAATTTTGTTGCACTAATTCTTGGGCTTGCCACCTGTCTTTAAATGAGTCACTAGCTCCCATTACAGGCAACCTAGGGAGGCTGAGGTGAGTGGATTGCCTGAGCCTGTGGGTTCGAGACCACCTGGGCAGGCGAGACCTCATCTCTACAATAACTCAAAAAATTAGCCGGGCGTGGTAGCGCGTGCCTGTAGTTCCAGCTACTTGGAAGGCTGAGGCGGAAGGATCGCCGGAGCCCAGCAAGTCGAGGCTGTGGTGGCCGGGAGCGGCCACTGCACTCCAGTCTGGGCGACAGAGTGAGACTCCAACTCAAAAAAAAAAAAAAAGAAAGACTTACTTTGGCTAGCCCTCTCCTTTCTGTATATCACTCCACAAAACTAATCAGGTACCAAAATATTTATTTAAATTGCTCACCTGGGCTCTCCTTCTGATATATTTTACAATTTCTAAGAAACACTCATGTTTTGTTCACACCAGCAAGAATACTGGCATCTCATAAAAAAGATTTTTCTCCTTACATCAGCCAAGATTCCCTTCTAATCCAAGGGCTCTGATTTTTCTTTAATAACACTTGACTGTCCCTCCATTCTTATACTACCAGGGCTTTCCTCTACTATGATACACATTCTATGCTCCCTAAGGAGTGCGAGTAACATTTTTTTCTGTGCTTCCTGCTCCATGTTTCTTTCTCAGACTTATTAAACACAAAAGTGCTATTACATTGCACATTGTGATCGTCCTGCTTACAGGCTTGGTGGTCACTGGCACCGCTCTAGGCACCTGTAACCCAATCATCAAATGCATACAATTAATACTGATCAGGAAATGGTATAGAGTAAATGTTTGTATCCCCATTCCCACTCATGTGTTCAAATCTAATTCTTGATGTGATGGTATTTGGAGATCGGATCTTTGACAGATTATTAGGTCATGAGGGTGGCACTCTCATAAATGAAACTAGTGTCCTTATAAAAGAGGTCCCGGACAGTTTCTTTTTCTCTTGTGTTATGTGAGGACACTTCAAAAACAAAAACAAAACAAAAACAAAAACAACTACAACAACAACAAAAAACCCCAGCCATCTATGAACTAGAAAATAGGTCCTTACCAGACACCAAACCTGCCAGCACATTGATCTTGGACTTCTCAACTTCCAGAATTATCAGAAATAAATTTCTGTTATTTATAATTCATCCAGTCTAAAGTAGTTTTGTTGTAGCAGCCAAAGAAACTAAGAGAAAAAATATCCAAGTTTCTCTCTAAACATATGCAACAAGTTTTTGATGCTTTGGATGCCCTCAATGAGGGGCAATTCTTCCCAGTGATCTTGGATGCTGATAATTGCCTAGACTTAGAATATTTAATGACAGATTGAGGGTGTGGCATTTGTTCAATTGAAAGGTACCTTTTGCTCATATGAATACACAACATGGGCAAAGTCACTCAAATAACCCAACAAAGATAACAAGGTGATTTTTGTTAACATCATTCAATTTTTTAAACAAATGCCCCAGATATCCTCTGACATATTTTCCTGGCTCTCAACAACTCCATGAGATGCTTGAATACACATTTTTATCTAAAGTTTTCTTATTTCATTATAGTTTGTTACATAGGCCTACATAGGGGAAGCTCTTTAAATTCATGCCCTAACACAATCAAACTCAATTGAATAAGAGATGGCATATTTTCATCATCAATCAATCATTGGGTTGATTCCATTTTTTATCTTTCACCAATGACAGCTTTCAAGCCCCATACCTTACTTTCTTCTTTTTTTCCATATCTGGGCAAGATGATGTAAAAAAACAATTCATCAGTCCTCATTCTTCATTCTCATGAAAAGTCCAGACCACAAAATTTCTGATCCACAAGCAAAAGCTTCATCCATGATCCATCCTTCAGCCAGAGTCAAAACCAAAACCAACATACCACTCCTCCCTATTTGCTCTTGCCATTTCAGATCAGATTATACTTGTCCTGTTCTTCCAATAATTATTTTATGAGTGGTAAACTTTCTTTCAAATATTTCTGGTGTGCGTGGCATCATCAGTTTCAATATTCAGTTTTCTAATTTGGAAAGACTCTACCTTGTCTCTGTGGGTAGCTAAACACAAAGTATGTTCTTTAATCTTAATAAAATTAAACTAGAAATTAATTATGGAGAATATCTTTATAAAAATCTTCAAATACTTGCAAATTAGACCCCATACTTTTCTTATGGTCATCTTTTTTTTTTCTTTTAAAGATTGAAGTACAATTCAGGATTAGGTATACAAGTGGTCATCATACAGGTAAAGTACGGGCCTCTCTTTGGTCTCCACTTTGCCTGGTTTGAGATCAGGTACCCTTATTTGTGTTATGTACCCCTGCTCCCTCCCCTAGCAGTATCCAGCTATTGCCAATCCCCTTCTTACAGTATTATGGTAAATGTTTAGGTTCTGCTTATAAGTGAGAGCACGTGGTACTCAGTTTTTTGTTCCTGAGATAGATCACTGAGTATTATAGACTCTAAATCCATCCAAATTGCCACAAAGTCTGTATGTTTTTCCCTCTTTATGGTTGCATAATATTCAGCATGTATACATACCACATTTTTATCTAATCCAGTTTCAATGGGCAGTACAGTTAGTTCCATGTTTTTGCTATTGTGAAGAGTGCTGCAATTAACATGCATATGCAAGTATCTTTTTTTCAAATGATTTGAGTTCCTCTGGGCATATTCCCAGTAGAGGATTGTTGGGTCATATGGAAGGTCAATTTCTAGTTCTTTTAGAAATACTACACTGTTTTCCATAGAGACTGACTAGTTTGCATTCCCATCAGCAGTACCAGTATCTGTTGTTGTTTGTTTTATTAATGATGGCCATTTTTACTGGGGTTAGGTGGTATCTCAGTGTGGTTTTGACTCGTGTTTCTCTGATGATTAGTGAGGCTGAACACTTTTTCATGTGTCTGTTGGTTACCCATACGTCTTTTTTTTGAGAAGTGTCTATTCATGCCTTTTACCCATTTTTTAATGGGACTGTTTTTTCTTTCTTTCTTTCAGCACTGTAAGGCTACAATAATCAAAACAGACTGGTATTGGTACAAGAACAGGCTTATAGAACAATAGAATAGGATATAGATTCCAGAAGCAAAACCTTGATTTCTCAACCAACTCATCTTTGACAAAGTCTCCACCAACAACCACTGGGGAGAGGAGAATGTACTCAGTAAATGGTTCTGGGAAAACTGGTTGACCACATACAGAAGACTGACCCCCACCTATCACCATACACAAAAATCAACTCTAAATGGATTAAGGACCTGAATGTAAAAACTCAAACTCTAAGAACCCCCACCTATCACTATACACAAAAATCAACTCTAAATGGATTAAGGACTTGAATATAAAAACTCAAGCTGTAAGAATCTTAGAAAATGCAGGAGGTACCCTTATGGGAATTGGAGTAGGCAACCAATTCCTGGTCAAACCCTAGATGTCCATTCCAGAAGAGATAAGATAGTCAAGTGGAACCTCATTAAACTGAAAAGCTTCTGGAAAGCAAAAGAAACCATCAAGAGCGTGGGGAGACAGCCCACAGAATGGGAAAAAATATTTGCCAACTGTATATCTGACAAAGGCCTAACATCCAGAATCTACAAGGTAAACACCATACTTCTAAATAATGCATTTCAAAAGGCACAAGGGAAGCTAGAAAATATTTTGAATTTAATGCAACTAGAAAGAAAACATATCAAAAATTTGAGGATATAGCTAAAGTGGTACTTAGAAAGAGACTTATAGAATTATACTCTTATAGTAGAAAATAGAAAAGATCTCACATGAATTATCTAAGCTTCCTCCTTGAGAAACTAAAACTAGAAGAAAAAATTAAACCTAAAGTAAATAAAAGATAATAAAAATAAGAGAAAAAAATCAGTAAAATCTAGAACAGGAAAAAAAAAAAAGCAAATAAATGAAAAGAAAAAAAAATCCATCAATCTCAGGAGATTATTTGGAAAATTCAATAACGTTGATACATTTCTATTTAGAGTGACCAAGAAATAAAAAGAGAAAACACAAATAACAAATAATAAGAACAAATAAAGAAACATCACTACAGACCTTACAGACATTACTCTGAACAATTCTAAGCCTATTAATTCAACAACCTATATGAAATGGATACATTTTTAAAGATAAAGCTACCTAACTTACTCAAAGTGAAATTCACATGATAGTCAATAATCTACACTATTACTATTAATAATCCACTATTGTGGAAATTTCAGTAAAAGGAGAGTATTACTAATGATAACATAAGAGAGAGAAATCACTTATTCACAGCAATTTTTTGGTTTTTTGTCATTATTTTTAGTAGGCTAAACACATATTTCTTCTAAATACAATGAAGTCAGAATGATAATACAAAGAAGCTCACATTGTCTTTTATTTAATAAAACATATACCTTCTTTTGCAAATCATCTCTGTATCCTAGTAAAGTAAGAACAACAAAGATATAGGATTTTCTTAAGCCACACATAGTTTTTTCTCTTAGACATTCTGTTTCATTTTGTTTCTAAATCTAGTTTTAAAAAAATAATTGAACATATTTAAAAAACTTCGAGCCCATTGGATCTTTTTATTGATATAGAAGTTTGAAAATTTTCATCAGAATTTGTCTATATATGGACTTCTTTTTGTATTCTGTTTACCAGAAAGTTTTAAAAAATTCTTAATTTTCTCAGTAAAATGTTGATTAGATGAGGAAAATTTTATTTTGTAATTTCAATATAGCTAGAGGAGTGTTTGTACACTTTTATCTTAGCCTATACAAATTCACATTAGTCATTGAATGGTGTTACTGCCTGATCTTTCAGGTCAGTATTCTCTTATCTACAGTCAAAAATGAGAAGGTAATGCTGAGTGAGAAATTTTCTGCAGTACATATTCTGCTACCCACTGATTCCATAGTATTTTTTAAATTCTCATATTATACATCTGAGTACTTGCAGAAAGCTCTCACTAGGATTCTTTCTTCAATAGTAATTATTTGAATTCTCGGAATACAGTGTGGATAAAATAATCATATAATAAACTTTCACCGTAACAAAGGAAATTACACCATGACTTACTCTGGCTGGGTCTTGTTTTGCTTTACCTTTAAAACAATTTTTTAGTTTTAAACCCAGGAAATTTATTTAGTAGTTGTTAGAATCATTTACTATTTAAATGGCAGGCTATTATACAGTTATCTTATAAATTAATTGTGTGTTTTTGTATTTTGCATTGAAAGTTATATTGATATTGAGAGACCTAAGACATGTTCCAAACAGGTCATGAAGTCTAATTAACCTTTTATCACATTCAACTACTTTAAGTTACATGAACTTGACTCTGTCCTCTAAATATAACAATACAATTTTGGCATCTCATTAATAAACATGACAGCATTTATTAACACTGCCATGTAACTAAGTAAAATTTCATCAATTCAAATCTCAGGGAACCAGAAGTAATCAAGCTAGAACTAAACAGGAACAAATTATCTGACATCATATTTTAGTGGCAGGATTGCGGAGAAGCTAAACAACTTGCTGTTTCTGTCAAACAATCTTGATTACTTGTCAGTGTGGAAGAAGTAGGTAGGGTATGGAATGAAAGGTTAATTTACTTGCACTCCCATAACCTCTCCTTCTCTTCTTATAGACAAATAATCAAGGTCATTAATTGAAGTTTTGCAAATCAATTTCTATAAATTCATGACTCACAGGCTCCTGTACTTTAAGTTATAAATATAATAGCATTTGAGGTCAGCAATGTCAAAACAGTCTATACTAAACTGCTTATTATTATTTTGATCTGAAAACACCCTCATTAAATGTTTATGGATTTAAAGAGTATACATTTTTGTTAGTCTTGCATCAGAATTCTAAGATCAAATATTTATTCATTTGCTCTTCATTTATTCATTCATAAGATATTCTTTCCTTCCTCTTTTCTTCCTCCCCTTCTTCCTTCCTATGTAAGTAAAACATGTTAAAAAAAACATTTTTTTGGTGCAAAGTAACAGTAAGATATTCCTACTTATTCTCACCCTTTTCTTTTTTTATTTATTTTTTATTTTTTGAGTCGGAGGCTCACTCTGTTGCCCAGACTGGAGTGCAGTGGCCGCTCCCGGCCACCACAGCCTCGACCTGCTGGGCTCCGGCGATCCTTCCGCCTCAGCCTTCCAAGGAGCTGGAATTACAGGCATGCGCTACCACGCCCGGCTGACTTTTTGATTTATTGTAGAGATGAGGTCTCGCTGCCCAGGCGGGTCTTGAACCCACGGGCTCAGGCAATCCACTCACCTCAGCCTCCCAAAGGCATGGGATTACAGGCTGAGCCACCGAGCCCAGCTCTTTTTTTGTGTAATGATGCATTTTCACCTGAAAAATCAGGACGTGATTTTATCATCTCTATTAATGAAGGGCATTAACACTGAATATTTAGGCAGTTGTAATTAAAAGAAAAGCAGCTACTATTTATTTAATAGTGTATACACATTATCACATTTCAATCTTATAATAATCCTTTAAAGAAGGTGACTTTCTTACCATTTTGTAGGAATATAAGGCTCACAGAAAAATCATGCAGCTAGTATTAAATAACAGAATTTTCACCTATTCCCTTAGGAATCCAAAATCAGAGCTATTTCTGTTTTTTCTTTTTCTTTTTTAGATTAGAAAATATAGTTGCCTGGCTCGGTGGCTCAGCCTGTAATCCCATGCTTGGGGAGGCTGAGATGAGTGGATTGCCTGAGCCTGCGGGTTCGAGACCCACCTGGGCAACTTGGCGAGACCTCATCTCTACAATACAAAAATTAGCCGGGTGTGGTAGTGCGCGCTTGTAGTTCCGGCTACTTGGATGGCTGAAGCGTAAGGATCGCCAGAGCCCAGCAGGCGAGGCTGCGGTGGCCGGGAGCGGCCACTGCACTCCAGTCTGGGCGACAGAGTGAGACTCCAACCCAAAAAAAAAAAAAAAGAAAATATAGTTTATTTAAAAGTAAACTAGAGAAAGAAAGAGAGAGGAGATTCACCTCCCCAAAGAAGAGGAGGGGGCCAAAGCTTAGGAAAACGTGGCCTGGCCATAGCTCAAAGAACATGTGACCAGACCATAGCTGAGCAAGGCAATGGCCTATCAGAGCTCTTAATACCACAAAATACTGGCCTCTATAGGGAAATGTGAAATACGATGACATATCCTTTCTCCAACATGGATTTTAATTTATTGTTGTTTTTATCCTATATATCGATTTTATTAAGGAATACAAATCCTTCCTTCCTTCCTTCCTTCCTTCCTTCTCTCCCTCCCATCCTTCCTTCTTTACTTTCTTTCTTTATTCTTATACAAACCATATCTTTTATTTTCTGTATTCTGTTGCTTTGACATCCTAGACCTCACTGACCCTGGAGGAAGTCAGCTCATTTCAGGATTAGCCAGTTCCCAGGGATTGTAATCAACTCACCTGTGAGCACAACTTTTGGAGCCTCTACACAAATGATATCCTTGATTGTGCTCTCAACTCTGAGACACTACCCATCTTCCCTTATCATTCCAGAGCCAAGTACTAGACAACTGGGGAAAACTCCTAGGATCTGACCTTGCTGAAATTACTCAAACTAGCCAATCATAAGCATGCCTACTCCGCCTTCCCTGTTCTCTCCCGAAGAAACCACAATAAAAGCTTTTGTCTCCAGATGTTCCCTCTCAATATGCCTCCTGACTGTCCCCTTCCCAGGACCCACTCATGCTGATCTATGTGGCTCTCTATGGTGTGATATAACCCCTCTTCTTGGGCATTTGTACCCCTAAAGTTGTGTTGAAAAATCACTGACATGAAGCAGACTACTGATTAACAGAAGAAAAGGCATACAAATTGATTTAATATGTGTACAAGAGAGCCTTCAGAATGAAGACCCAATCTCCCAATGAGGTACAGAGGCTTATATACATCTTGAGGTTACAGAAAGAATACAGACCCAGAGGATGGCCAGAAACACTAGTAGTGAGACAGGTTATGGGAGGAAGAAAGGACTAGGTCTAGTAAATGTGACCTTGTTAGGTAGATGAAGCCTCACAGGTAGTAGCTCTAAGAGAGAATATATGGTCAATGCTTCTTTTCAGACTTCTATGAAGGGTGTCAGATTCTCAGTTAATCAATCCTAGACTGGGAAAAGGCCTAAAAACAAAAGGTCTGGCTGCACTAATAAATATTTTCTACAGATGCAAATTTCCCCCACAGAAGGCAGTTTTTTTAGTGGCAGGAGAAGTAAGAAGTTAAATGATGTGCTGAATCTGTCAAATAGAATCAGGCCCTGTGGTAGTCATTTAAAAATATGTCAATGAAATGTATTCTAGGGTAAAATATCTTTATTTCCTTCACAGTCATTTCCTCATCTTTTGACCTTATCATACTTAAATAATAATAAGACCTAGTAAAACTCTTTCTTTCTCTCCTGTCTTTCTTCCTCCTCTCCTCTCCTCCCTTTCGTTCTTTTGTTTTTTTTTAACTGACTAGATAAAATTACCTTCATGTACTGACCTCTGGGGGAGGGATGAGGCTGATCAACATATTCTCTCAAACAATAAATCTAAAACTGCTTGAAGATAAAGGTCAGTTGAAGGACAAAGTGTCTTCAATCTCTAGGGATCACATTGTCCTTACACCTTTCTCCTGGACTGCTTCCATAATGGCTCAAGGCCAGGGTTAGTACCTGATGGTCATGGAACTTGCTTTATAGACAACATCTATTGTAAAATCTAAGAATGGTATTTGAGATCCTTTTTAGACTTTGTACTCTGGTGGATTCCCACTCCTACCCAGGCTCAGAGCACGAGGAAGTCCTCTACTAATCACAGGACTGCCAGGAAGACAGTTTCAGTATCCCCTGCACCATGACATCGTCAACCAATTGGTAGCTCCGAACCTTCTGCTCACCAAGTTTCTTTTAAAAACCCTATTCTCTGAATTCTCCTGGAGATCTATTTATCCTGCCCTCTTCACTTAGCTGCTTTGTAATATTAAACTCTTTCTCCATTATAATGGCTGCCTTGGTTTTGGTTTGGCAGAAACATTTTCTTTTTCTTTCCTTCTTTTGTGAGTAGAGATATGCAGAAACCAGGTTTTATTTGTTTTTTGTTTTTTTGAGCTGGAGTCTCACTCTGTCACCCAGACTGGAGCGCAGTGGCATACTCCCAGCCACCACAGCCTTGACCTGCTGGGCTCCAGGGATCCTTCTGCCTCAGCCTTCCAAGTAGCTGGAACTACAGGCACGCGCCACCACGCCTGGCTGATTTTTGATTTATTATAGTGACTAGGTCTCGCCAGGTTGGCCAGGTGGGTCTTGAAACTGTGGGCTCAGGCAATCGACTCGCCTAGGCCTCTAAAGTGCTGGGATTACAGGCTGAACCACTGAGCCTGGCCAAAGCCAGTAGGTTTTAAATGAAATATTATCAAAGTGTACTGTCTTGGCTGGACTATATAAAAGACATTTTTAGCAAAATGAGTACTATGAATTTTGGATGGACATATGTTCTTTCATATTTAATAATCCTGCGCGTGAAGAAGCACTTCTAAAATCTGCCTCGAGTTATCTAAATTTAGATGAGTGGGTCAGTCTTCAAATATCAGTTATATTTTTAGAAATAAAGGAAAATTATTCACCAGAGCCCTTAAACAACAGCATATGTTCTTTCTTTCTTATTAACTATAAACAAATACCAAGTTTAAATGCAAACTTTGCTTGACTGTTGTACAAAATATGGGTACAAATTTTTGAAATGGTACCAACCTTGCTTTACCCTCAATTTAGAAAATGTAATGATCAAATTTTGCTGAAATGGAAAATTCAAACAGTGAATTAACATTTTTTTTCCTCATTGCATTAAGAAAAGCCATTTCTAAATTAACTGTTTCCTTTTATCAATTGCAGAGAATATTCATGCTCTATTTTATTTATACTGCATACCATCTAAAACGTATATTTTAGTTTTGGGAGTTTGTTTTGTCTTGTTGATTTTCTCTTTCGACTTAAGATTTAGCCCAGTTCAGTTTTACTTTTAACCTTCTATACTGTCCTCACTCATATTATCATTTATTTTTTAATTCCTCAATCTCCTATTTTCCTTGTTTCCTTGTGATCTATTTACCCATTCCTTCCTTTTCTCAGGGAGCAGATACTGTCAAGCCCACTCATTCTCCCTTTTATTCACTTATGAAAATTTTTCAGGACTCTCACCATCTTCCAGTAATAATAGGAGTCCCAAGGGATACAAGGATGACCAAGACAATTTTTGTTCTGGAGCAGATGAGAGGAAGAATGAAAAGTCGATAATTAATTCATGCAGAATGTTAAAATTATTGTAATACAAGTAAGTAGCAAATGTTATTTGTAAGCAGTAGCCAGTCCTCCAAACTCAGAAGAATGGAATAAAGGATATTTTCATGGAGGTACAGATGTTAGAGTGAAGCATTGCGTGATGAATGGAAATTTTCCAGAGAAACAAGAGGGAGAAGAATATCTGTGATAAAATGATCAGAATCCTCCAATCCAACATTACAAAACACTATAATAGAAGGTAAACTCAGAAAGCTAGAATGACAGTAATAATAAATTTACTTACTTCCCACATCTGTAAGTCAATATTATCTGGCCTATCCTCTACTCTAGAAAGTTGCCTCTTGCGACTACTTCTCCATACTTCATTACTATCTTGGCTTCTGTTTGGGTTCATGTAGGGCCACAGACACTTAGTGACAACATAAGCACACCATGAGTATGATCCTAAGCAGGGAGTTAGAGTCTGAGGAGAGGTCCTGGGAGTAAACAATCCAGGATGTCCTCTTCCCATCTGGCTCCATGCCTAGGCATGCAGGTCATGCTAAGGCAAAGTGGTCTCCACACCTGCTAACCATATCTTGCAACTATGCATAATAAATGGTCTCACTCACACTTCCTTGAGGTAGTCGACCCCCCAGGCTGATTCAGAGTAGATAGACCCTACCTGGGCCAATGCCGATAACCTTCAGTTACTTTTTAGTTCACCTTTAGTTCATTATAATACTAAAAATCCCACCCCTAGAGAGAAATCACTGTCATTTTGTGTACACGCAACACATGTATAAGCATGTTCTCACACTATACCTGCACACCAGAAACCCTACTCTTTCATGCTTAATTCCACACTCTGCTCTATGTAAAATGCTATATAACCTATGTACCTTTGACAACCAGGAGTGGTTCTTCCTGTCCAACTGGCCACTCTTGAAACCTTCCCTATAAGCCAGTTCCTGGACAAATTCCATATCACTTCTATTGTTGCTGGGTCATTTCTTTGGCTTCTCTGACACAATGCCTTCCATTTGGGGGTATTTAAGGGTCTAACCTTATAGCTCAGTCAAGAGTTGTCAGTTAAAGTAGACAGAGTATAGAAGAAGAGAATAGAAGGCACATTACTTCTTTACTCCTTTCCTAATTTCATGCAGATGTTCTAGTAGTAGCTATGTTCATCCAACTGCAGTTTCTCCCTAGATTGGGGTCTCTAACTCCGGGACCCCAGATCAGTTCTGGTCCTTGGCATGTAAGGAACCGGGCTGCACAGCAAGAGGTGAGTGGCAGGCAAGCAAGTTCCCCCTTCTGCCAGATTAGTAGCAGATTTTCATAGGAGTACAAATCCTATTGTAAGCTGTACATGCAAGGGATCTGTTGCATGCTCCTTATGAGAATCTAATGCCTGATGATCCCTAACAACTGCCCACCAACCCCTGTCCATGGAAAAATTATCTTCCACAAAAACTATTCACTGATGTCAAAAAAATTGGAGACTGCTTCCCTAGATGATCCTTCCTCCATGTTTCCAATTTTCACCGGATTCCAGTAACTTCTCTCCTCTGTTGTCGCTTTGATTCCACGAATTATGATCACTTTCCATTATTTCTGCTTCTAGGAGCCTACCAAACCTTTATTTGGTCAAATCCCAGCTACACCTTTTAATGTTTCCACTAAACAGTTTTCGTTTTAGCCATCTCAGTTAGATTTTTCTTCTAAATGTAAGTACCCTTACTGACATGGCAGGGAGACACTTAATCATGAGTGACCTTCACAATATCAATTATTTTTTTAAAAGCTGTTTTAACCAGATTCTATATAATCTTGGCTTTCTGCAGCTATTTATATAGATAAAGAAATAAATGACAAAACAGGAAAAGTAATGATAGGAAACATGCAAAACAAAAAATGAAAACAAAAAAAAATCTTAAAAATGTCTATATGCCAAACAGGATTTTTGGGTCAACCCCGATTATGAAAAAAAGTAAATGGGGGGCTGATTTATATTTTCATAACTAAATACAAAGTCTAGTAGAAACATTCACAGAGACACAAAATGATTGAGTTTCTAGGTAGAGTGTATTATCAACCTAGAAACAGAGGTATCAAGATACCATAACAGGACTTTCTGGAAGATGTTGTTCTAACTGTGTCCTTCTTGCTTCTCTAGCTGACTCTGGTATAATAATTGCCTATCTTGTTCATATAGAAGGACAAAAAATAACAAAGCTATCCAGAGTCAGAAAACAGAAGATTAACTTCAAGAGATGGCTAAAGACTAGCTGAGATTATATATATACATGTAAAAAGCAGGCTGTTGGTATCCCAAATTTCTCCTCAAATCCCTTTTCCTGGAGGAAAATATCTCCAGGCTAGGTCATAGGGTAGAGATGGTGTGTAAAATGAACAGGATCAAGCAAGCAGCCATGATTGCATCCTCATAAACTACTCTTTCTGAGAAGTGCCTCCAATTTGTTCCCTAAACTCACCTGCAAGAGTATGTGGGGATCCTGGGCTTTTGCCTGGCTCTAAATACACATCACCAGTCAAGGTAATTATAGCAGATAATATCTTATAACAAATGGAAAATAAAATAAAAATAACTGAGATCCCTAAAAATCCCAAGGGTTCGAGACCCGCCTGGGCAACTTGGTGAGACCTCATCTCTACAATAAATCAAAAAATTAGCCGGGTGTGGTAGTGCGCGCCTGTAGTTCCAGCTGCTTGGAAGCTTGAGGTGGAAGGATCGCCGGAGCCCAGCAGGTCGAGGCTGTGGTGGCCAGGAGCGGCCACTGCACTCCAGTCTGGGCAACAGAGTGAGACTCCAACTCAAAAAAAAAAAAAAAAAAAAATCCCAAGGGTATGTGAGCCTCTGTGGGTATGTAATATATTTATATAATGAAACATCTGTGAGATTCAAGCATTATGAAAGAAACATAACAAACTGAAGCGTCTACACTTGAGAAACAGAATTAGTGAACCAGACTAATAGTGTAACTTAAGCAAAATAATCACCTTTATAGAGATAAGAAAGGGAATTGAAAATATAAAACAAAACAAAACAAGAAGCAGTTATATTCTAAAAAAGAGCCAAGTAGAACTACTGAATATGAAAAATGTATATAATTGCTGAAATAAAAAAGTCAGTGAGGGAATTGAACAGAAGAGTACTCCCAGCTAGCACATGCACTGTTGAATGATAAATTGTGGCAAAAAATTATTCAAATCACATCTGGAATAAAGGGAACTAATGAATGAAAAATAAAAAGATAATTTGAAATGAAGTAGCTATTGCTATACCTGTTTGCAGGATCTGCCAGAAGGAGTAGATGAAGGGAATAAAATTTAAACGGGCAAAAATATTTGGCAAATAATGGCAGAGCGTTTTTCAGAATTAAGAAAATGTAAGACCTCCAATGGATAGAATTTATAAAGTGTCAACAGAATAGGTTAAAATGCCAATATACAAATATACAGATAAACATAGTTCAATAAAATTTAAAAATATCATATACAAAAAAAAAACCCCGCATCCAGGCAGCAAACGCATTTTGCACACAAAAAGAGCATAGTAAATGGAAAAAGGCAAGGAATAATATTTGCAAAGCTCAATCAATCAATAAAAAAGAACATTAAACTTACTGTTATATTCACAATCACACTATCATTTAAAAGAAAAGTGAAATAAGTATATTACCAAGTATATATTCATATAAGTATAAATAATAAAATTATTGAAATAAAGAACAAGTCTTCATTTTAAACCACTTTTGAAAGAACTGCACTCACAAATGGTGACATGAATCTTTGCAATTAGTTATTTATAGAAAATATCATTGAGAAAAAAATTAGTACATGTACCATTCTATAAATAAGCAATGACTAAAAGTAATATAAAATATTATATCTAAAAGAGTTTAGAACTAAAATTCCAAGTAAGAGGAAGATAAGCGTGAATTGAAAACAGGCCAGGGCATTCTCTAGTTTGAAAGAAAGGTATATTTTTTTAATGTGTTTTAGAAACTGAGAGGAAAAAGTAAAATTAAGATGAGAGTTATTATAAGAGATATAATTACTATAGAAGATAAATAGAACATAGTAGTCAGACCAGAAAAATATCATTTAGTATAAGCAATAGATAATAAAAAAGAAATTAAAAATCATATTAAATAAGAGGCATGATATAAAATAGTAGAAATAAGCTCTAACATAGAAGTAATGACAATAAATCTATGTTAATTTAACTTATCAATAAAGAAAGCCTACACATTAGCTAAAAAGCAAAATTCAGAAATAAGTTGATTACAATAGAAAAATTTAAATGAAAAGATACAGAAAAATTGAAAATAGAAGACGGAAAAAGATGTACTAGATATAATAAACTCAAATAAAACAAGAATAGAATTTTACATTGACAAAATAGAGATGAAAGCAGAAAAAAATTAATAAAGACTTAATAAGACATCAATAGAAAAGTTTTATAATGATAATTATACTTCATAGTTACCCACATGTACAATCTCAGAGAGAAAGAGTGAAAACTTCCTTATACTTGAGAGAAAATACACATCATTTTCTACCACATGATAGCTTCACAAAGTCATTAATAGAATAGTTCTCAGAGAAAGAACAAAAAACCCAAAGATTAAACATTATAGAGTCTCTATTTTTTCTGTACTGCTGTGAAATTACAAATTAATAACAAAAAATATAATTATAAAAACCCATATACATAGAAACTAAAATGTACATTAAATAGCTCTTTCAATAAAAGAAAACTCACCATCCCCTATATAGGAGCAGTTAAAGCAGTTCTTGAAAGGATATTTATGACATTGAGTACATTCATGAAAATTATACAAACTATATATTACCCAGATATAAGTTTAGGAAAACATCCACAAAGCACTGTAGGCAATATTTTTAAACTCTAATAGAGGACATAAAAAGAAAACAAATTCAAATTGATTAATAGCCCTTATTCATAAATGAGAGACTCGTCATTGGAAAAATTACTTCTCTCCAAAGTGATTCATAAATTCAATGAAGATCCAATAAAATACTAAAATAATAGAGGGAGTCTCTCATAGAGGTCCATAAAGGAACTGGTTTCAAGAACTTGGAAATAACCAGATTGTTCATCTCTGGGGAAGATGCTTAAGACAGAATACTATGTGAAGATCCAAGGTTATTGCTTTCCATATAGCAAAAAGGATTAAGAAAAATAACACAAAAAGACCTTCAAGACAAAATGTGATCAATTAATACACACAAAAAACTATATATTTTTTCAAAGCTATATGTTTATGTCATGCTGATAAATGTATTTGAGTTATATAAAAGAGGAGAAGAGGAGATAAAAAAGAAAAAGAATAAGAAAGATATGAGTAATGAATTGGAATGATTTTTTTTATATAAAAATAGGCTTGTGTAGATTGAGGATAGTTAACATGGTATAAATGAAGAGTAAAACCAATCTGCGCACCAGAGTTACAATGACAACAATTTAAAAATAATGATAAACATTTAACCCTTCGACAACAAATTGAACTTTTTGCATATGCTTAAAATGCCAGTTTCACTGCAAAGTCACCCCTGAGAGATCTCCAAGTGGAGCGTATTCCTTTTTCACAGAGATTGTGCAGCCCTCCCTTCATGACTGTTGCTTCTTCAGAAGGTCAAGCTGCAGAAAGGAGGACAGCAGGGAATCCACTCTAGTCAAGGCTACTATTAGGACTGGGGCAAGGTCTCACCTAGAGGCCAACCTTCTTTACATCAGTCCAACCTTACCAAGAGTCTCCCTGTTCCAACTCTACATCAGGTTTGGCCATTAGGATTAGAAGTGTATCTTTTGTTTTTCTGTAATGTCTTGTGATTCTCCTTTATTGGTTTTTTATTATTTGTATTTAAATCTGGACCTAAGATTGAGAATCATGGATTAGAGGAAGTCACATTTTACTCCAAAATAATTCGTTGTTTAAACAAAAAAAGAAAAGAAAAGAAAACCTTGCCAAAATGAGTTACTGGGAAACACACGTTTTGTTTAGCAAATCTACTTTTAAAATAAACTTTTCAATATGGTTTTCGTTTAGTTCCTAATTAAAATAAAAAAGAATACAAGTTTATTCTCTCAAATTAAAAAAAAAAAAAAACTTGGCTGGGCGCGATAGCTCATGCCTATAATCCCAGCACTTTGGGAGACCTAGATGAGAGGATTGCCTGAGCCCACAGGTTGGAGACCAGTCTGAGCAACTTGGCAAGACCTCATCTCTACAATAATTTTTTTAACAAACCAGCCTGGCATGGTGTTGCATGCCTGTGGCTCCAGCTACTTGGAAGGCTTGAGGTGAAAGGATCACCTGAGTCCAGTGGGTTGAGGCTGCAGTGGCCATGAGCATGCCACTGCACTCCAGCCTGGGCAACAAAGTGAGACTCTGACTCAAAAAAAACCCCAAAATCAAAAAACTCTTTGGGGAAATATTATGAGGGTACTTCATGCAGTAAAAGTAGTTACTTAGGAAAGCCTACTAATGTATAAAGATATAAATTTTATCATATGTAGATTTCATTAAGTAATAATAAAATAAAAAACTAATAAGTGTTAATTCTGTTTTAATACTGATGTGGTGGGTTTTGAAAAAATACTAAGTACAAGAAATATTAAATTTGGTGATATTAAAATCTGGCATTGAAATTAAAAAGGATTAAGAATTTTTAAAGTTGAAATATATCTTAGGACTATGGTTCTAAAACCTGACATTATGCATTATTCAATGAATTTCTTTTTAAAAAAATTCTATTTCCTAGACCTTAGCTAGACCAAGCTACTGGGATAGCATGTGTAAAATATTTTAAAGGTATCTCAATTGCAACATTTTATTGTGAAAATTATCAAACATAGAGAGGGATTTAAAAACAATTTTACAGGAACTACACATATACTCATCACCAAGATTCTACAATTAACATTTTAGTATACTTGTTTTTATCACACATTTATGTCCCTAGACATCTATCTTATTTTCTTAATGTATAACAAAGTAAGTTTCCTCCTCTTAAATACTTCAGCATACATGTCTTTAACTAGAGTTCAAGATTTGTTTATCTTTCTTTTTATCTTTTCAGTTAAAATTAATAGACAATGCAATATTCAATTCTTAGAAATACCACTCAATGAGTATTGTCACTGGTATCAAAGCTAGTAAAGATATATTGTTGTCATTCCAGAGGTGCAGGCAGTTTATAACTCAATGTTCTGTCGAAATGCACAGAAACAAAATCACCCATGTCTTACTGAATGGTATAGAACGTCTCTCTCAAAATGTATGCTTACTACCACATAAAGATGGCTGTTGAAACTCAGCTCTCTCTTAAGGAAGAGCAAGAATGTAACTTTATCCTAATAACCTATCTCAAATTCCCCCATTAGGAATTTTCCATTCCATGCAGTTGCAAAGAGACAAATGCAGAGATAATCTCATAGATAGATGCATTATACCTCTCATTGAATTTTCTTGCCTTGCAATGTAATTTACACTTTTGCTTACTTATCTTAATCCATTACTCCCTGAGTGCAGAAGGATTATATCATGGAGTATAGTGCATTGTCTATCCTAGGCCCTTAATCTATGAGGGTTGAGTTATTTAAATTTAAAAGTTAGGAATGGGAGTTGGGCTCGTTGGCTCAGCCTGTACTCCCACGCCTTTGGGAGGCTGAGGTGAGTGGATTGCCTGAGCCTGCGGGTTCGAGACTCGCCTGGGCAGGCGAGACCTCATCTCTACAATAAATCAAAAAATCAGCCAGGCGTGGTAGCGCATACCTGTAATTCCGGCTACCTGGAATGCTGAGGCGGAAGGATCGCCGGAGCCCAGCAGGTCGAGGCCGCGGTGGCTGGGAGCGGCCGCTGAACTCCAGTCGGGGCGACAGAGTGAGACGCCAACTCAAAAAAAAAAAAAAAAAAAAAAAAAGTTAGGAATGGGGACACACTTCTTTAGTTCAGAGGGTCTTCCAATGTTCTTAGTAGATATTTGATTCTAACAGATATTACTGCACTTTTCTCATGAATAACTCAATTAGAATTCTAGTTTACAACAAATAAATTATTTCTTGCTGTTCCAATTCTATAAAATAAATGGAAATTGCATTGAGGGGAGACTAATTCAGTAATTTTTCTTAAAAACATTTATTCAATCAATAAAATGATAGATTGACCATCTGTAGAATGCTGCTTGCTGTAGTGCTTGAATTTTAGCCCGCAATGAACACTGTCAAGAAACCCAAAATAGTGGTGTGAGAAATTCAGTTGCCATGTGAAAGGTGCAAACTAACCTAGAGCTTCTGTTTCCAATGTCCTACCTATCCTTGGCTCTTGACCTGGGGAGCTGATAGAGTGACTGGTGTGCACAGTATTGTAATGAGTCAGTTTTCTCTTTACAGCTATGTAATTCCCAGTGACTATAATTGGATTTGACCAACATTACATGTGCAGAGGAGCAAATATACCCACTCAAGCACAGAAATTTGGTAATTATGCATCGCTGCGCCCCATCTCAGAGCTCATCTGTGGATAAATAGAGGCTTTCATTCAACAGAGCTATCAAATTGGCAGCTTTCAAAAATACTATATTCGTGTTAAAAAGAAAAATACCCAAAGGAAAATTGAGCAAAATATATTTGTTAAAATGTAAGAGTAGGTAAGTAGGCTTGACTATAACCAACTGTGAATTATTTGGGAATATCTTCATATGAATGATGCTAAAAAGTAAATTGTGTTATGCTTTAAATAGACAATAAAAGTGTTTATTTGTTAAACAATATGGATGGAAAATCTATATATTTGTGTTCCATTTTTTAATCTAGCTCAATGTTCCCAACAAATTACATAACATTTCATATTCTGACATTTTAAAATATTCATTTCTGGCAAAAAAGAAAAGGAAAGCATGGTAAACATTCCTTTTTAGAAGGTTACACTGAGCAAAATGTTCTAAAATAAGCTATAAATGAATTAGCTCAAGGGTGAAAAATTCAATTTAAATAATAAATTAGAAACATATCAGAAATTAGATTCTTATGTTTTAGGGTGACTTTAAAAACTTATTTCTGCCCAAACCGGTTAATGTTGGCAATGTTATTATTCAATCATATTTAAGTTAAACTGCAAATTACTTACCAAGTATATATTTGATTTACATGCATTCCATACTCATCAATTCTCTGATAAAATTAACTGCTAAAATGTTTTATTGATAACCATGTAGTAGATGAATCAGCCTAACCACTTTAATAGCTTAACCTCTGATTAAAACTCCTATAATCAATCCTTGACATAGAAATATATCTTAGTTAAGTATTTCAAATGATGAGATGATAGGACCAGGTAATTGATAAAGCTTCAGTTACATGGCATTTGCAATGTATTAAAAGTTTATAAGAAAAGGCTTAAATAAGCTATGGAGATTGACTATGTTCTGTGCTTTACTAAATTCTTTGAAATGTTTTGAAGAATGTTTATAATGTCAAGCTGACTATATGCTAGTAACTGTGATTTCTCACTTGCAAATGGAGATAAGTAAATGTCAAAAATATAATGCCTTACGCATCTGCCTAAATAACTGTAGGCTAACAGTTCCAGTCACTCCAAAGCTGGTTGTTTTATTTACATCATGTGTTTTCTTGAACTATCCCTTGGTAATTTTACCACAAATTTCCTTCAAAGGAATCAAAGTATTATTTGTTGTTGCTTATGTTTTAGTGGCTTTCATAATTATGTTTTTGAGGATTTCTTTTTCTGTTTTTTTAAAGAGAAATCATAAATGAAGGCTGTAGCAGAAAAATAACTCATCATTTATGCAAAGATACCATATCATATCAATTTTTTTAAATGGCTACTAGGAAACTTACAAAAGGAAAATAGTTCTTTCATTGTTTAACTTTATCATCAAAGAAAAGAGTTGCCCCATTGGCAATCAAACATTATCCTTCATAACAAGATTGAAATGAACATAGGCAGATAAGTAGACACTTAATCGATTGTAAAATTATGAATATAAAGGCTAAGAGTTCCAAAGCAATTGAGGAAAATATAAATTAATAAAGAGAAATAGCTAGATGTTCATACTAGACAATCCCAGCAGATTAGTGCTAAGGAGTAGTTTAAGATGGTCCTTTCTATATGGGAGAGTTAAAGTAAAGCCCAGCTAAAGACACTGTTCAAAAGTGGATTCTGCCTGTGTATGAACACTAGTGGTCTTCTAAGGCCCATAGTGGTTGTTAGTAAACCTTCTGTGAGGTGACTTCTCTGGGCTGGGTGATAAGGCAGAGGGAGAGGGCAAAAGTCAAGGCCATACACTCAGGACATACCATATCCAAAGAAGTTGCAAAAAAAGTGCAATGGAATTGTCTTTAACCAATTATTGATATTTTAATGATTAAAAGAGATCAGCCTCTACCTCTTCCTTACAAAACAGTTGAGGAGAATCAATGTGATTTGTGATTCATGCATTATCCTCTGGTGTTCTGGAATTTTAAATAATTTTTTTGTATCCATCCCTAACTAATATCTCCTAAAAGTCACTGTTTTCACTCATTGTATTGACAATGGAAACTCAAACTTGGAAAATTCTGGCTTGTGAGATATATATTTACATATATCTATATATTTAGAATTCAGGGCTACTAAATGTACTGCTGTGGCATCACTTCCATAGTTGAGAATTTGAACCAAATGTACTACGTAACCTATACTAGATGCTTTTTCCACTTGTCCATTTTTCCTCTGAGGTCCACATCTGCCATGATGTGGGCAGATGTGTATTTAAGGTAATCAATGAGTTTCAGAAAAGTCACAGATCTTCTGCATTAAGCTGAAAGTCTTTGAGACTGTTTGTGAGTCAGGACATATGTTTGTGGACAGTTTTTTTTTTTTTTTAATAGCCAAATTTGAAGCACTTACTTCAAACTGGTATATTCTACCATATGGAGATATGGTTTCCAGCCAAAACATTTAATTAACAGTGAATCAAGATGACCCCGTCTTCACTTGTGCCACATGCAAGTGCTGAACACAGTGACAAAGTGAAGACAAGTGTACTTGCAAACTAGACCAGGTCCTTGCCCCTTCCCATCTGGTCATGAAAATGCCCAATCTTATTTCTACCATCCCTTCTCTGTTTCATTTTATTGCACTACATATGGAGATGAATGATGAATAGAGATGAAAATACATTTGCGAACAAATAACACAATTTGGGTGGCAATACTTGCTCCCTATAGAACTAACCTGAGGCAACTTACCAGAAAGCAGAGAATAGGAGAACATGAAAAACATAATCTTGTCTTCATAAGTACAAGTGTTTCATGGCAATTTTTATTAATGCTTTTTTTAAAGGTTGTGTCTATTAGCACTGAAAATTCCATTGAGTTATAAAGTAATATAAGAGGAATAGAGGGAGAATCTATGATGCAATTGCTTATTTCTTGACATCATTCTAGTTTTGAAACATAATCAAAAATATGATAAATAAAAAATGTAGAAGTTATGGAACAAAAAAGAACAAAATATCCATTATGATAACAAGATCATTACATGGAAGAAATCCCTTAAGTAATAATTTTAAAGACTATCATTACAGGCTCCATATTCTCACAAAAAAGAAGAGATTGGGGCAGTTTCTGTCACCCATGCCAGCTCTGGCGTGTCTCCCTATCTTTCCTCTTTTCTTTCTCTAATAAACTTTGGGAAAAAAACAAAGAAGAGATTGGCTATAACGACTAATATCAAAGGCAGAACAAGCCTCAGTATTTCCATGAGCAAAAAAAATCAGAAAGAACAAATATTGCTAATGCTAGTTAGGAAAAAATAAGTTCAAAAAGAAAGGTCTCCTTAAATTAGTAGCATCACCTTTTCTAGGATGCAAGGGTAACAGAATTATCAATCAGATCTACATTGATACATTTCGTTAATCAGTTTATTCCCTTAATCCAAGTCTTGAAAAAAGTAATTTTGACTTTAGCCTAAATTTCTCAAGACCCAAGAGAAGATAACAAGTGTATAGCCTTTGAGACAAAGCATCAGAAGGTCTTATACCAATTCCATCTGTTTAATATTTAAAAATAGTAGAAACTCGATTTATCTGTTGCTATCATAAATCCAATTAAAAGGCACTTAAGGCTGTCAATTGTTTTTGATAATAGAATGTCAAATAATTGATTTTCTTGTCTTTTTTTTTTTTCACTAAAATGAGTCGTGCAATAGCTTTGGGTAGGCATACCCCAAGAAAATGTGACGATTCTTCCCTAGGTTTTTTGCAAGCAAACAATCTTCAAGGATGGATTTCATTTTAAAAAATCATTGTGGTTAAACAAATATTAATTACATGAAAATACACTCATGGATTGTGTGAAAGGCACATTTCAAAAGCAGTGTTCAGAAAGGACGTCTGTCTGCTTCAATCACTCCATTCAGTGAGTGGGACTGGTGTTCCTCTCAGTGGGAGCTGCCATCGTCATGACACTTCACAACAGGAACTCAGCTGGATGATGCACACTAGGATGGAAAAGAATGTCTTTATGTTCAGAAAGCATCCCCAGTCAGAAAGATTCCAAGTGGTAGTGAGAGTCCCATGATTTATCTTCAGAGGCAAGCACTTTGTTAACTGAACAAGTTCTAACCAGATGTTAATTGAGCATAAAATTACAAAGCTTGGCTAGCACCATGGCAGATTGTAAATTCACTTGCTAAAGGATAAGTTGACCTCTGTGTCCTACACTGTACCAAGCATGATATGGGGTGGTCTATAAATACCGAGTAAATGCAACCGGGAAATATTTGGAGTTCAAAATTACTTCTGAAAAGAAAATGTCATGTCTAGGCATATTTTCTCACTAGTATTTTATTAGTGGTAATTGTTACATTATTCTGCCACTTACAAAATACTTTTAAGATGTAGTAATACATTTAATCCTTGCTCTGACACCACAACTTGGGTTTTTTTTCCTTAAAAATCTGAGATTCACCATGCTTTCCCCAAAAACCTGTGCTAAGAAGTAGCAGTGATTATATGAACCGTATTCTTTGCTCAGAAATCTCTCTGAGGAAAATCTCCCTGAGGTTGTCCCAATACAATGTAACCTAATTTGGTGAATAAATTCATATGTACTCAATTTGAGTTAGGCCAATATTAATGTCAATGAAACCATTATTATGCATTATATTTATTTGATGCTTGGGATAGTAGTACATGCATTTTCATATCTATATGCACATATAGGGCCAGGGCAGTAAAAAAAATCCTTTTAATACCCCTACTAGGCTGGGTTCGGTGGCTCAGCCTATAATCCTGTGCTTTGGGAGGCCAAGGTAAGTGAATTGCCTGAGCCCGCGGGTTCGAGACCCACCTGGGCAATTTGGCGAGACCTCATCTCTACAATAAATCAAAAAAATTAACCGGGCATGGTAGCACGTGCCTGTAGTTCCAGCTACTTGGAAGGCTAAGGCGGAAGGATCGCCGGAGCCCAGCAGGTCGAGGCTGCAGTGACCGGAAGTGGCCACTGCACTCCAGTCTGGGCGACACAGTGAGACTCCAACTCAAAAAAAAACCAAAAAAACAAAAAAAAACCTTTACTACACTTTATTCACCCTATTTGCTTCTTACGACAGTTATCATATTGTCGAGTGAGTATTCAACATCCTCTGCCTCCATTTTGATGTCATCCACTCTCTTTCCAACTACTTCCCTATTTTGTAGTTTCTGTCATCATCATTCTTTTGAAATGGCTCCCTCAGGAAAAATCACCAACCTTCAAATTAAAATAGTCAAACATTTTGTCTTGGTTCTCATCTCTTGGCCTTCCTGCATCTTTTGGTATTCTTATTGATTCTTCCTCTCTTGCTAATAGTGTCCTTGATAAATCCTCCGTCTTTTTTCCCTACGAGTCTATCCTCTACCTCATGTGTTTGTATCTTTGCACCCACAATAGTAAATCCTTTACTGATAGGGATGGGATGTTATTTCTAAACTAACCAGATTCAAACTCAATAGACTAGAACCAAACTGGACTTTTACACTGAAAACCAGCTACTCTCTGACTTGCCAATTTCAGACAATGGATTTGTCAATATCCTAATCATTTCTAATTTAACACTTTGTCTTTTTATCCTTCTGATTGCCAAGACCCACCAGTTCTTTCTTCATAATCACTATCTTTTCTTGTACCATATTTCAGGCACGCATCCATTTCAGATTACTATGCCAAAACACAATTTAGGGTGCACACTTACCTAAAAGTGCCTGGTGTGCTCCTCTCCACCTCTCACCTCTGTTGCCTACTATATGGAGTCCAGCCTGCTAACTTCTTCACCAAATTCCTCATAATTTCCCTCCCTTCAAGACAACATGATGTAAATAGGTAACTTAAATATTTCAGGTTTTGTACCTCTTGCTTTAGGGCTAACTTCATAACTTCTTCAATCTGAATTGAGCTATTCCCACATAAACAGGATTGACAAATTATTCTGAAAGAAGCAGAAGAAAAGCTAATTTTTCCATGTGGTCTTATCTAATTTTGTGAGTCAGAAACACTTCTCTTCCTAATAAAATTTTCTAACACTTGATTGATACTATTGCATATCATGGATTTTCTTCCATTTTTGAATTGTGTATTGCTGTAACTCTGCATCTGTATATCTATCTTTTGGGTTATCTCTGTCTAAGTATGTCTTTCTATCTGTCTATCTATTATTTCTATATATTTTTAATTAAAATATTGACTCTAGAATATTTTACATTTATTAAAATGAGGAGTATTTTGATTCATCATTACTTTGACACACTTGGCAGCACTTGCATATAATAAATTCCTAATTTGATACATAAATAATTGAATGAAAATGATCAAATTGCATTAGGATCAGGAGAAAAAAATTTGTAAAGAACTAAAAGAGAGGTAGAATTAAAGGACATACAAGGGGTTGCTAGAGCTCTAATAACTAACCACTGCAAGACTATAAATTCCTTTTACAGTGCTCAATCAGGTGATAAATTTTGATATCTCAGCCTCCAGCTGGGTAATTATGAATGCTGAAAGAAGACTAAAAGATTTCTTCCAGGCCTGTTGGAAGGTCTCTTTCACGTACTGTTAGCCAACTCTCGCACCACCAAGTTAGAAGGTGTTGACTCTTGAATACATATATCCTACCTCAAGAAGGCACTAATCCCTGTTGAATCTTGGACACTGATGCCAATATCTGATACTAAACTCAAGTTGACCCAAGTTATGTCATCAGGGTGAAAAGAAGATGGCATCAGGAGTAGTGGCTAATTCAAGACACTGGGCCAGGTCTACAAAACCCGTTTTTCTTATTTAAGATTAGTATGATCAGCTTCTCACCTTTGCTTCATTATTTTCTGGGTTATTGTAACCATAGAAATTCTTTACATTGAATATTTTATATTGTGCTGGGGTGGCCCCCTGTGCTCCTGTATTTGGATGCCCATAGGCTATGCAGGGCTGTCAGTGTCCATCATGGTTTCACTTTTTCTCCTCTCACCCTAGTCAAAACCTTCTACATCTAGAAAAAAAATGCCCTTGCACAAATTTACCAGTCCATTGCCTTTGATAAAAAATTATCAAAATGCTGCATTTGTCACTCCTTACCTTCCAACTCCTTTTCTACTAATAATGACACCCTTGGGATTCCAGTACTAATTTCATATCAGTACAACCTTTTTATATAGCTCATACCCTTAAGCCTCTTGACATTGTTTACCAAGTATGCTTGATTCTATTTTTCTCAGTTGTCCCTTGTTTTCCCTCACCAAGCCTTTCTTTGCCCCAATTCACTTCTCTTCAGGTAGAAGAAATGAGATCGCAATGTTTCTTTCTTTTCTCTGCCCTCCAATTTTTAATGGTTTTACTTACTTGTGTTGGATCTAAGTATTTGACTCCTTTTATACCTGATGCTTTTTTTTTAACCAGATACCTTAGCTAGTCCTCAACATGAATTATGATAGATCAACACCTACAGGTTTTGTCCATATTTCCTGAAATCTCCACAAACTCCAACAAGAGATGCTCCAAAACATTTTACAGGTGCCTGTGTCTACCTTTTCCCCTTGTCCAGTCCAGATTGTTCAAATTGGCCATAAGTCCCAGTCACATTAATCCCACCAAGGAACAAGATGGACCCAGGGTAGGTAGCCACACCAACCCTGGCAATGACATGAGACAAAATATAACATTATAAATTAGTCATTATTGCTGCCTATGGCAGTTTCAATCAAAAGGAAGAAGTGTGAAATGGGTCTTTAAATAAGACTCCAAGATTTCCAGAAGAGATGGAATCTCTGTGGTTGATAGAAACGGCCAAACTGAGATAACAAGAATCCAGTGGCAATAATGAGTGAATGAAGGGTGGTAACATACTCTTTATTCCCAGAAAGGGCAGCTCCAAGGTAACACCCTGTTCATGCCTCTAAGCTAAGAAGATTCCTGTAACTAGAACTGAGATACTGTTTTTTGAAAACTCCTGTCGCCAGACTGAAAGGGGCATCCAACACAGACTTCTAGTTTTGAGCTTAAAACTAGCCAATCAAGACTAAACTATTTTTAACCAATCAGGCCTAAATGAGTTTAAATCTTTCATTTGCATATACAGATCTGACTGAAGACAGGATGGGAACTTTTCCTATTTAAGTCAACTGCCCAGATACCCTCTTTGTTCTCTGAAATGTGCTTTCCTTTTATACCAGAGGCTGTATCTCTCTAATCTGTGGATTGTTTTATTATAGAAAATAAAGCTCTTCCTTCTTCCTCTGCCAAAGGGAGGTCCAAACTTCACCTATACCATGCTTATTTGTATACCTAATCCTGAATTGTACCCCACATATTTAAGATTTTAAAGAAGTAAATAAATTAACTTTTTAAGTAGGTATGGACATTGAGATCAGAAAATCTAGATTAATTCATCTCTTAAAGATAAGGATCAATAACAAGTCTAGCAATCAGTGAGCCTATGGATAAAAAGAGAATGACAGCTAGAAATATTAATCACTGGATGGACTCAATGATCAAATAGGAACCATGGACTGGGACAAGTCCAAAAATTATTAATAAAGAAGAAACATGGCAAGATATCAAAATCAGCCAAGGAACCAATTTTCTGGAACACTACCTTCTAGACTCAAACTTTTCCTTTATGAGTCTTCTTTGACCTCATGCTTATAGAGCATGCAGTGTGTTGGGGGTACTTACCATGACTAGGTACACACAAAAATGTGTATCTACAAATGCTGATGAGAGCATTGAAAGACAAACTGGGCTGCTGAAGCATCAGATAGTTGGGTGAGGTATGTTATTGACTAAGTAGAGAAGATCATTTAGAGAAGGTGATATATGAGTTCAGGCCAAGTGTGAAAAACTAACACAGAGGGAAAAGTATTCTAGTTAGAGGAAACAGCATGTACAAAGGTATCTATACAAAACAACTCATCTGTAAGCTGGTGAGCCACAGGTAGAGTCATTAAAGATGAGGGTGGACAGATAGGTAATATCTAGGTATTCGCAGCATTGAGATTGACAATCACAGAAAAAATTAGAATGTGCAATAAAAGCTGAAATATAATTTACAATTATATATCAAAATGATGTGAAACTGACCTTTTGGGAAATTAACTTGAGAGAGTTGTAGGAGTTCAGACAGAGTCTTTAATTGAATCCATTATATAACCTATAAACTCTGCCTGTATAATAGTGGAGGGAAATGTTGTATTTTTGATTTGGATAATGGCTTACACTATCCAAAACAAAACTTATACTTTCCTCATCCACCTCCAAAGCTTGAAAATTGGTTTAATTTAGTAGCTTTGCTCAGTCACTTTTTTATACCCCAAATTTCTCTCTCTCAAAATGATATTCCGTTGGCATCTTTGCTTCTGAAACAAACTCAAAGTTCGGGGTCACAGAGATGTCATTTTTAACAACACACTCTATCTCAGATGGAAATTCTGAATGTCTGCTGGGTTAATTGCTTCCAAAAGAAGACAGAAAAATGAGATGTTCCAATAATACTGAGTGGCTATATATTTCTCTTCTGTGGAGTGTGTTCAACTTTTCCTTTTGGAGTTACTTTATTTCAAAGAGCAAGAAATGCATTTCCTCTTTGAGACCACAAAAATGCCAGGGAAACACAGAGGCCAAATATGAAAACTAAAATCCCACTGACCCACAAGCTCTTCAGTCCTCTTTTCACAGGGACATCATTCTAATAATTAGCATAATGTCTTTCTTTTCCCCTTTTGCACTCCTGGAATCTTCCTGGAAGGAAGTCTTGAGCGTACTAGATCTTTAATATTCTTTGATGGTTTGCTGAGCAAATGGCAAGCCTGATCTTCTAGCCCAAATATCTTTTCTTCTGAGGGGATTATTTTTTCATTCTGATTCGAGAGATAGTGTCAAATACAATAAGTTTTCAGGAAAAACTACACTCAACATTCCAGGAAGCTACTCAGGCTGCATTTTTCAGAAACAGCAGAAATTCAAATATTTTGCCAAAGATCATAAATTAAACAATTTTCTCAAGTCAAATTATTATTTGTATATAGCTGCCAACTATTAAGTTTTTTATTTCAAAACTCTTCTCAGGATGAAAAATTCTCCCAGGAAAGAAATCATTTACAGGGCATTAACACTGGAGAAATAACATCTGTTCTGGACTATCGTCTTGTATTCTTTCAGTCTTTACTGATAAGATTAACGGGAATTTTATTCAATTCTTTTTTTTTTTTACATTCTGCATAGTGTTACACACACACACACACACACACACACACACACACACACACACACACATACATACACACACACACGTTAGGGTCCTATTTCAATCCAAAACCTGAATCCCTATGTTCAACCCAGGCTTAGGCTCATCTCTGGACCCTAAGGAGAGATACCCATGTTTTCACCTGAAGCTATTTGGCGTACAAGGACCAGGCTGCTTTGCTGTGACATCCAAGAGATAATGTAGGATTGGACAGAGGGTATCATGCCCCTTGAGCATAGTCAGAGGGTAGGGGTCACTGCTTGTTCTGTGGATGCTCTACCCATTTCCCTGTCTCACTCCAAATATCTTCTGTTAACATGGATGGCTTCCTGCAGCAGGACTGCGTCTATCTCCCTGAGGTCAAGGTCTTTCTCCTAAAGTATGTTTTCTTGCCCTCATGGTGGTAATTCTGAGGTATGGTTCAGATTTTCATTGGGCCCTCAGGAGACATGCATCCCAGTTGCCCATTCATCACAGCATTCAGCTATAATACTCATGCATGCTTATAACATTAGTGGACGCCTCAGAGGTATATTTTGCTTCTCTTGCTTGTCTCACTTCTCTACTTTCTCATTATGCTTTCTGAGATTAGTTCCCAAATAAACCCCCTGCATCCATATTTTTTTCATGGATTTTTAGAGGAATAAAAAATAACAGTTATTACCTTGTGGTAATAGTCTGAGAGCATCAGAAGGCAGGGAACCTCTGGCACATGGATGGGGAACTATGGCAATGACAATGGTGGGCAGTGAACTTTAGTGAGAGATGTTCTGGTGTGGAACTAAAATGCATGAACAAGAGCATATATGAAATTCTTTTTGGTCCGTTTCTGAGCAGTAGGGAGAGAAATGAAAAGGAAACAAGGCCAACTTATGTTATGCAGTCCAGTCAGAACACCTCTCAGTAAAAATAATTGAGTATTGTCAGAATAAAAGGACCATGAGGGCTGGGGTTTTGTTTAGTGCTATGTATTCAATCACCTAAAACAGTGTCCTGAACATAGAAAGTTTCCGATAACTAGGTACTAAATAAGTGAGTAAGTGTGACTTCCTTAGGATCCAAAGATAGACGAACTGAGAAGACAGAGATATTGTATATATATATTTGGACACTTACATATTCAAACAAAACTCAATACATTAGCTACATATATATGCACAAACGCACACACAGACATTGTGCCGTGTAACAGCTCAACCTTCATGTTCAAGTGGTATTTAAGTGTAACATATTTAAATTTGTGGCCTCTCTTCACTTTTCAGGTTGATTCAATCTGGAGTCTAGACTTATTTATCTACTATAATAGAGTTCCTAATAGATGTCAGGTATACTATATGTGTTTCTTTTATTTAATTTCCAAGCTCTTTAATGGTTTTTAGATTCTGTGTCATGTATAGTGTGATGAAGGCCCACCACAAGAGACTAATAATCTCTCACTTTATTTTCTAGTATACTCTGCTTTTACTTTTTACCTTTGCATTTTTCATAGAGTTAGAATGTTTCATGTTCTAAGGAGTATGGTACTGATTCTCCTCTTCTAAGAAGTGTATGGCCAGTTACATCGAAGCTTTGAGAAAAATTCATCCTTTACCACTGATTTCAAAAACAACCTTTTACAGATTTTAACAAACTCCCACTTGTATTTTGAATCTTTTTCTGAGTTATCCTGTTCCATTGAGTTTTACAATTAGTTTTAAAATAATTTGTATTGCTTTTTTTAGATTCCATAATTTATGAAAGCATAGCATGTTGCTTCACTCTTTCCGTATTAATTCTCAAGTTCTTATGAGGTTGAAGAAGAAATGTTCTAAATTAAAGCTGACTGAAAATGAAGGCAGAACAATGGTTATTGGCACCTGCCCTAAAATGTTAGTCTGAGCAAAACAGCAGTTCACAATCCTCACTGCCACTTCTCTCATACACAGGAAGTAATTCCACTCAACCTCTAAGGTCCCTGAGAATTTTAAGGCATTCTACTGAACTGCATCATCTAATTTAATCTCTCTCTGTATCCTACAGCTCTGGTTTTTAAGCTTCTTGCTACCAAAGCATCTGCAGTTACATGATCCTTTCAGTCTCTGCATAAAATCTTCACAGTATGTTAGTTGTGAAGCGTAAAATCAGATTTCAGTATATCAACTAAGCCTCTTTTTTTCTGGTAAATTACTAAAACATAGTAAACATACAAAAAGCATGTATTCATATTTTTTCAGTATCTACAGAAATATTTATTTATAATAATCACTCTGATGAAAGCATTTGTATAATAACTGTATTGAACATTATATACATGAAATATTTATGTATTCAAATATTTTTAAATGTACATAAACTCTGCTGTTGGTAACAAGGAATAAATATCACTTACGAATGAGAGATGTTTTCATCTATGGCATATGAAGTCTAAGTTGATCTGTTACTTGTGCTTCAACACTATGGTTACACACACACATACACATACAAATACAACATTAATATAAATGTCTACAACATACATAATTTGGCTTGGCTATTTTTTTTTTAATCTCTTCTTATTGAACAAGAACTAAGACCATGAATATCCATGAAACCTATCCCTGTTGGCATCAGAATTCTAAAATTTGCTAACAAGTTCCTTATGTGCTACTTTTCTTCTTCCCACCCTCCTCCCTCATCTCCTTGACTTTCCCTGCACAAGGTCCTTCTTCATTCCCTCATCAAAATCTCAGTTCTGACGAAAGATATAAAAGAAGCCTTCTGTATGTTTGACAAAGTTACCATATAAAAACATAAAGATGCAAACATGACTGTGATGTTTCTGAGATTTAGCAATTCTAATGAATTATGAAGCTCAGTTGTTTTTTTCCCTCCTTTCCTGGTGTACCTTTAGCAGCTGCCTACTGCTATGTAAAGTGAATAGAGGAATCTAATCCCAGCTGCTTCTGACAGCTGCTCTGTATACCACTGGGTCAAAGGCATATGGATGAACAAACAAAGAAATGTATAACTCTGTCTGATCATGAGAAGTCCAGCTCAGAAAAATAAGCAGTAGTTTCAACTTAGAAAAGAGTGAAAGCATTAGGACCTGTAGACCTTATAACCTCTACTACCCTCATTGCCATCAGTTCCATTTTGTTAGTCATACACTACCTTCCAAAGAGAGTCATATTTCCTGAGTTAGAAAGATCATTTCATTGTCACGCTTGTTCAGTCCTCCCTAGAGTAGGAAGTGGTATAATATGTGTGCCTAAGCTTTAATATACAATTTTACTTTTCTCCTTTTATGGTTTCAACCTTGACCTCTGACTTCAGAGGCGACTGTTTTAACTATTAGTGCTTCTCTCGACCTTAAACCAGAAACTACACATCCAATACTTACAGAGAATAACCTTGGTAAAATACATATGCTACCATATTAGCAATTTTTTAAAAACACGGTATAACTGCGAACAGAATCAAAACAGAACCCAAAAACCAATAAATTGTTTTGCTACTTGGCTGTTAGCAGAATGCTAAGAATGCTAAGGTACATCTCTAGCAAAACCAACACAAAGCTGAAGTTGCATTTAAAGCAAGTTCTCTCAGTTAGGAAAAAAAAGACACCAGATATATTAATGCCCTTCTTGGAGGATGAGTTCATTCTATCTAATATGCATTAGAAATAATCTACTCATTTGATGAAAGGTTTGAGAGGCATGAATAAAGGGCCAGGCTGCTTGTCTATAGCAACAATTAACAAAATCACACAAAGCCCATTTCCGTGGCCTATTTTCTCAGGCCAGCCATCAGTGTAATTATCCACATTAGAGGAATTTTCTGAGCTGGAGGAGAGGTTCACAAGTCAAAGGGAACTGAAGTTCACTCTGAGGAATTTAACTAACTATTTGGTTTTAATAATTCCTCATCAAATAATGTCTCAGGTATCAAAAGAAATCATTCCTTGTGCTTTTGATAAGAAATCATCATTTTTGTGTCACACCTTTATACAAGATAAAGGTGATATCACAAAGTCACTTCTGCATTTTGAGGTAGTTTCTCCTAGGGGAATATACAAATCATATTCTTTTTTTATGAGATGATATCAGTCTTGCCAAGTGAGTACAAAATTAGCAATAAGAAAATACTGAATGATTTTTTTCTTAAAGAACAAAACAATGTAGATTCCATTCATAATAGTAAAAGACGTGCATTTTGGCTACAGTTTTTCTGTATTCACTTTTTCAAAGATTCTTGACCTGGGATTATTCATTTAGGCCAATATGGAAATAAGATATAACAGACAAAAAAAAAAAAAAACCCTTTAGATATTTAGGTAAAAACATGTAGAAAAAGAGGATTTTTCAGCTTTTGCTTGAGTTCTGAAAGGAAATGGAGATGAGCTAAAACAGATCCAGGTGCACTGTTTCTCATGCTGGGTGGCAGAGATCTAAGAAGGCAGGAAACTGATGGTAGTAATAGTGGAGGGAGAAAAACACTTTTTCTGACAAGGACTTTTAAACCAAATGTTGCCTAAGACAATTCCAGGGGTCATACAATCACATTCTTGATGAGGAAGGAATGATTTTGTCCAAGTTATTGGCATGGGCATGTGGCAAACAGTGAAGTTTTTTGCATACACTTTTCATCGAAAAGATGTAGACCAAAAAGGTAAACACATTGATTCACAGGTGTGCAAGGGCAATATTGTAAAAGCAACTCTCTTTTTTCTCAGCTTAGGGCCACTTTCTCACTATGAAACTTGGTGCCTATATTATATATATAGCTACGGGTGGGGTAGGAAAGTCTATTGCATTCACAAAAAATTTGAATACATATGTACATATGTGTATTTATTTTTATACAAACACACATCACAATGACCTGACACATGGTATTTATATAAAGATACATCAGCCATGATATCTATTTATCTGGTTTCATATGGGAATCCCTTTTAAAAAGATAGATAAGAGTCCTTTAAAAACAAGAATAACACCAGAAGATAGTAGTCGAGATTTATATGCATTCATATGTGTGTGTATATCTGGGCAAGTGTATGTATATGTGCAACCTTCCTGTTGATATCACATTCCTCCTTTAACATAATTATAGTTGCTCAGCACCAGTGAGCACTGAAACTGCCCTTATTAAACTAGTAAAAGAGACCAATCTTTTCTTAGATTAGATGGTTAGATTTAGATGGGCTTTTCCCCAGGTATTTTAGATCAGCAATAGAAAAGCCTAACAGGGAGAAAGATTTTTCATTGTTCCTATTATATGTATAATGGAATGAAATATACTTGTGGCCAATTTTAGCAGATCTTGATTGGTATTTATGTAGGAGACACTGGCATGAAACTTGTCTGCTAGCAATGCACTAAGTGAGGTCTCAGCCCAACAGTTTAAAGTCCTTGAAGACCTGTGCAAATCTGATCCCCAGAGTAGCTGCACTTATATTTATTATGAAGAAAGGACACCCCTCATTCTCTACCACAACCCCACCCCAGCTGTATTTCAAGCACCACTGAGTTTCACAGTATGAGAATTAACCACAAGATTGAGAGAGTTGCTCAAATCTTTTTCCCCCTCTTTATATTAGCTCAAAGGTGCCCTTTTATATGAAGTGAGGATGAATAAGTAGCAATGAAGGCAAAAAAGATGATGACAAATACCTGCATATTGCTGAAATTAGGCTGACTAACATTATCTAAGAGATATGGAGTATAATGTAAGCTTCTGTACACAGTAAGTGGTTTGTTTTGAGATGTAAATTGATATCCTCTTTGATTACTCATGGTAATTTATGGTGAAAATTCAGTAACAGGCATAACTTTAGAGAGTTGATGGGTTTTTCAGTATGCCATTCCTAACACTGTTGTGTGCTTCCAACAACAAACCAATATTACCATCATGTTTACAAGGAAAATAAGTCATGGAAAACCATGAAACTCACTTCTACATGCCAGATGAGTGAACAGAACCTAGATAGACAGATAGACATATCCCTGACTTCTAAAGTTCCTCAATATGACTGACCTCTCAAATAATTTTTTTGTTGTTATTATTGGTCTCTCAATCTGATTTGTCCTATGTTACATAAAACCTAATACAATCTATTGTTTCTTCCACCAACATTCTCTGCTTAATTGGCCATTACACACAGAAGTAATTGTAAAACCCTCTGATCATTTCAACTCTCCTGATACCCAAGGAAGAATATAGGACTGATTCAATCATGTTTATCAGTATTGGAAAGAGAGGAGCAATGAGCACATCAGCTTTGCTGGCGCTCAACCAGGCAACACAGTTTTGATGAGCATATTTCAATCTTACGCTTTTGAGATCTATCAAAATAAGGTGGCCCTGGGAAAATGTACTATGAATAATCATGTATTTTGAAAGGATGGGACTGTTTTTCTCTAATTTATTATTTAATAATAATTTTGAGCAGGACAATATGATTTATGAAAATCAAAGTATCAAGGAATAATTACTTAGGTACTGTGTAACAGCATCATGTGGTCCCTTGGGAGATATATTGGCTATACCTGAAGGAACTGATAACATAGCGAGGGTAAAACAGAACAACAAAGAATAGTTGGCTCAAAGAATAACAGAAGTAGAGAAGTAAGAGAACACGTGGGCCAAACTTTATTAATCACAATATGAAAAGAGAGTAGCCAATAGCGATCCGCAAGATGTGTATTTGGTGCACAACACGAAATATTAGGAAAAACAGGAGACAATATTAAATTATGGAGCACTAACTACACATGGGACACTGACAGTGGACAGACTTGTGTGTAGTATGTACAGAAAAGACTCAATGGAAAATGAGAAACTTCAGCCATTTGTGCATAATGTCTGCCAAATGAATAATTTAAGAATTCTGGGTGGGAGGAGAGTAGTCATAAGCAAAGGCATAACAGTGGGTAGGAATGACTATGACTGTACCAGAAATGGGAGGAATGTGGAAAGGATGCAGAGTTATGCCAGGATGCTAAGTCTGAGTAAGCTAGCACAGAAACTAACTTTTAGGTGCCTTAAAAATCAGAAGAAAAGACAACTATCTGGAAAATTAAGTTGAGGGCTATGCTAGAATGAACAACTCTCTCCTAAGGAAAGGAAGCTTTTATTTCACTGCAGATTATTTTTTAAATTTAGCTTAATTATTTTAAAGACGTGGGGTACAATTCAGGATTAGGTGTACAAATGGTCATTGTACGAGTAAAGTTTGGGCCTGACTTTGGTCCCCACTTCACCTGGTTTGAGAGCAGACACTCTTATTGATGGTGTGTGCCCTCACCCTCCCTCTCCTGGCAGTGTCCTGCTACTGCCAATTCCTTTTCTTTCTTTCTTTCTTTTTTTAATTTTTTTTTGAGTTGGGAGTCTCACTCCGTCACCCAGTCTGGAGTGCAGTGGCACTCTCCTGGCCACCGCAGCCTCCACCTGCTGGGCTCCCGTGTTCCTTCTGCCTCAGCCTTCCAAGTATCTGGAACTACAGGCATGTGCTACCACGTCCAGCTAATTTTTTATTTTAGTTTAGAGATGAGGTCTCGCCAAGTTGCCCAGGCAGGTCTCCAACCCGCGGGCTCAGGCAATCCACTCACCTCAGCCTCCCAAAGTGCTGGGATTACAGGGTGAGCCATTGAGCCTGGCCCAATTCCTTTTCTATAGTATGTAATTGTTCAGGATCCACTTAGGAGAGAACATGTGGTACCCAGTTATTTGTTTCTGCAATAGGTCACTGAGTATTATAGACTCTAAATCCATCCAAGTTGCTTGTAGTTTATAAATTTGTCCTTCTTTATGGCTACATAATATTCCATTTTGTATATGCCCCACTTTTTTTGTTATTAAATCTACTTTCGAAGGGCAGTATAGTTGGTTCCATGTTTTTGATACTGCAAATAATGCTGCAATAAACATGCATGCATAGGTACCTTTTTTGTAGAATGATTTGAGATCTTCCAGGTATATTCCCAGAAAGGGGATTGCTAGGTTGTTTGGTAGGTCAATTTTTTAGTACTCACCACACTGTTTTCCATAGAAGTTGTAAGAGTTTGCACTCCCAGCACTGTAGAAGTATTCCTTCTTCCCCAAATCCTCTCCAGCATCTGCTGTTTTTCGAGTTATTGATAATGGCCCTCCTGACTGGAGTTAGATGGTATCTCAGTGTGGTCTTAATTTGCATTTCTTTGATGATTAGTGAGCTTGAGCATTTTTCCATGTATCTATTGACTGCTCGTATGTCTTCTTTTGAGAAGTGTCTTTTCATATATTTTGCCCACTTTTTAATAGGGTTGTTTGTCTTTTTCTTTTCTGCATGTTTGGGTTCCTTGTAGATTCTAGATGTTAGGCCTTTGTCAGAAGACTGTCTCTCCACTCTCTTGATGGTTTCTTTTGGTTTGCAGAAAATTTTCAGTTTGATGAGGTCCCACTTTATCTTATCTTAAGGCATGGGCATTTGGAGTTTTGATCAGGAATTGGTTGTCAGTTCCAATTTCCATAAGGGTGTCTTCTGTGTTTTCTAAGGTTCTTATAGCTTGAGTTTTTACATTTAGGTCTTTAATCCATTTAGAGTTGACTTTTGTATATGGTGATAGGTAGGGGTCTTGTTTTCACCTTCTGAATGTGGTCAGCCAGTTTTCCCAGTACAATTTACTGAATAAGTTCTCCTCTTCCCAGTGGTTAGTAGTGGAAACTTTGCCAAAGATGGGTTGGTTAAGAAATGGAGATTTTGCTTCTGGAATCTCTATCCTGTTCTATTGGTCTATATGCCTGTTCTTGAACCAATACCAGGCTGTTTTGATTATTGTAGCTTGTAATAAAGTTTAAAGTCTGGAAGTGTGACACCTCGTGCCTTGTTTCTTTTGCTGAGGATTGCTTTGGTTATTGTGGTCGCTTATGTTTCCATATGAATTTCTGCATTGTCGTTTACAGGTCTGAGAAGAGTGATGTTGGTAATTTAATGGGAATTGCGTTGAGTCTGTAGATTGCCTTGGGTAGGATGGACAACTTAATAATGTTGATTCTTCCTATCCATGAGAATAGAATATTTTTTCCATTTGTGTAATCTTGGGTTTCTTTAAGCAGTGTTTTTTAGTTTTCATTGTAAAGGTCTTTCACTCCTCTGGTTAGGAAGATGCCAAGGTATTTCATTTTTTTGTTGTTGTTGCTGTTGTGAATGAGATTGTGCTTTTTATTTGGTTCTCTGCCTGTTTGTTGTTGGTATAAGAATGCGACTGTCTTTTGAACATTGATTTTGTACCCTGAGACCTTGCCAAAGTCCTTTATCAGTGCAAGAAGGTTTTTGACAGATTCTCTTGGGTTTTCAAGGTATAGAATCACATCATCAGCAAAGAGGGATAACGTGACTTCCTCTTTTCCTATTTGGATACCTCTGATTTCCTTCTGTTGTCTGATTGCTCAAGCTGACTTCTAACCCTTTGTTGAACAGGAGGGTTGAAAGTGAGCGGCCAGGCCAGGTTCGGTGGCTCAGCCTGTAATCCCAGCACTTTGGGAGGCCAAGGCGAGTGGATTGCCTGAGTCCGTGGGTTCAAGACCAGCCAGGGAACTTGGCGAGACTTCATCTCTACAATACATCAAAAATTAGTCAGGCATGGTAGCGCATGCCTGTAGTTCCAGCTACTTGAAAAGCTGAGGCAGAAGGATCACTAGAGCCCAGCAAGTCGATGCTGGCGTGGCCATGAGTATGCCACTACACTCCAGTCTGGGCTATTGAGAGAGACTCTAGTTCATTAAAAAAAAAAAGAAAGAAAAGAAAAGAAAAGAAAGCAAGTGAGCAGCCTTGTCTTATTCCAGTTTTCAGGGGAAGTGTTTTTAATTTCTGTCCATTTAGCAATATGCTAGCTCTGGGTTTATCATAGATGGCTCTTACTATTTTGAGGTATGTTCTCTTTATGCCTATGTGTTCAAGGGTTTTTTTTTTTTTTAATCAAGAAGGAATGCTGGATTTTATCAAAAGCTTTTTCTGCATCTAGTGATATAATCATGTGATTCCTATTTTTACATCTGTTGATGTATTTAATTACATTTATGATCTTGTAAATGTTGAACCAGCCCTGTATCCTGGGAATGAAACCTACTTGGTCATGGTGGATGATTTTTGAGATGTGTTGTTGGATCTGATTTGCTAGAATCTTGTTGAGTATTTTTTCATCTGTGTTCATAAGGGATATTGGCCTGTAGTTCTTTCTTTGTTGGACCTTTACCCAGTTTGGGTATTAGTGGATATTAGCTTCTTTTGCCATTGCCTGGTTAAATCCATGGAAAATAGGTGCTGGCAAACAGAAGTGTGAGCAGGGAAGGGATAGAAATTACTTCAGAGGAAAAGAAACTCCACTAAGAGTAGGTGTACTTTATAGGTGATAGCTGAGATAACACCTATATCAGGTTTCAAGTTCAGCTTGCTGGACAACTTCAATTGATCAAAGAGGTTTTTCTCTAAGAAAGACCTGTAGGTACTTGTATTATATTGAGACCTAAGACTCCAAACTTTGTTCCTGAGTAACCAGGCTATATTATTGGTATCTAAACAATGCTAACATAATGGAAAAATGAACCTCAATAAATAGCAATGATCCCCCAAGCTCCCACCTTATCATACTTAATTATCTTCATTAAAAATGTCAAAGCCAAAGGTGATGTGCTAATCTTCATAAGAGACATTAACATGAAGAATTATTCTTATGCTTAAATTTTATTGTCCCAGTAATAGTTTTCTTAACTATAAGATACAGCTTTGATCACTGTGATAATTTGAGAGATCATTTAAAATAAACTGGTCTTAGTGTTTACCAGTAAATATTTCTATTCTAACCAGGAAGTTATCACTTTCACCTCTGATCAAAGTCTAAGATGTTTCTAAATGGACATAGAAACTTAAATAATACTTTTTCTAATTTTCATTCCTTTATCCTATAAACTGACTTATATCTGAAACAGTAACGCACAAAACTTCTGACTTACCTGGAATGTAGCCACGTTTTTCTTTTGTGTAATGATCTGATTTTCTAGACATCTTTTACTGTAAAAATGAAACAAATATGTCTAACTTCATGCCATTACAAGTCTCAATACATACAGCAACATATGAAAAGTGATAGCCACATTGTAAAGAGGCAATTGTCTTTCCTTACCTGTATTTTCTTTTCTTTTCTTTTCTTTTTTTTACAGTAACTATACATTTGGGGGGCAATAAAATGAAGGAAATGCAAATCATGTTATTGATTTTAAAACAAAATTGTTAACTATGTGTTAGACTGTCACTTAAAAAATCACATTTGCAGATGCTAATCAAATTTCCAACAGAATTCATATTTTAAAAAATAATTTCTATGAAATTAGAAATACAAGGAATGGGCAAACCAATCCTCAACAATCTCTGAGATGCCAATGAATATATGAAAGAGAAAAGACAAAGATTATTCAGCTCAGAGGACTTAAATAAAGGATGGCACATTCTGGCACTTGCATACTGATTCTTGTCTCTCACACCCATAGAACACACTTTCCATCAAGCTCTAAACACAGATTTCTGGACATCATCAGCACTTACTAAAAAACTTTTTGTGTGTGAGATGAAATATATTTTCAACCCCTGATATGAACCAATTCATGTGCCACAAGGAATATCAAATTTAAATACTGACTTCTTCTTATACTGTCTTGAAAACTAGAGTCAGAATATTCCACAGAGTATCTGGCAATGGTTACCATTAATCTGAGCAAGCAATGAGGTTTCTTTGAACTTTAAATCTGTTTTTTCTGCATTGTTTGTTTGATTGAGATGTTCAGAGACTGGTAAGAATAATTAGCATTACTGTCACTCCTGTATAACTGCTCTGCTGGGGTAGCTGCTTGTTCTCTTAACACTTCACATAATTTGTTTTAGTTCATGTAACAATCCTACTGAAATCATTAAAAAAAACTTGCCACAACTTTCTGTAAAACAAGTTGATAGTGTATATTATAAGTCCTAACATATTCTTAAACTTTGGTTCAGTTATCCCACTTTGGGGATTTTTAAATTCATGCACACTCCCAATACTTATCATGTATGAACCATGTACAATGCCTGTACTAGTTGCTGGGTTTAGCTTAATAAAGAAAACATGTCAGGCAGGATTTCATCCACATGAAGTTTGTTTTAAGGTTAAAAACAATCAATGAAATAATCACACTAATAAATATGATAATTACAGCTATAAGTCCTATGAAGAAGAAATACTGCCACCATAAGAAAATAAAAATTTGACTTAGTTCAAGATGTCAGAGAAAATATCCCTGAAGAAGTGAAACTACAGTAGCTGTCTGAAGGGCAACAGTAAACTAGATGAAATGCCTGGTGAAAAGTCAGCCAAGTTCAAAAGTCAGCCAAATTCTAGAAGTGGAAGAGGTATGTCAAGTACAAGACCCTGACAGAAGGCCAGAATGACTGGATCAGAGAGGGTGAGAGGAATGAGGCATAAGACAAGACAAGATAAACAGGTCAAAAGTACCATGTAGGCATTGTTAAAAAATGTTGACCTTATCCTAAGTAAAATGAGAAGTCATTGGCGTGTGTGTGTGCAGTGTGTGTGTGTGTGTGTGTGTGTGTGTGTGTGTGTGTGTAGGGGAACACTTTTAAGTTCATTTTGGACTGAGAATGATTTAACTCTGAATCATTGAAAAGCTGATGTCAATTGGACACTTTTGTATTCAGTAAAGAGCACTAGCCTAGAGTGAGAAATATGAGTCATTAGTGTATAGGTAGTAATTTAGGGCATAGGTTGAATGAGATTTCATGAGATGGGACAATGGAATGAGAAGAAGAGAAAGCCTAAAATTGAGCCCTAAGAAACTACAACATATAATGGTTGGTTAGAATATAACTTTGCGTGTGAGACAGGAGATATTATAGTTATGAAAATAGGAGGAAATCTAGGCGTGTATTTTCTGGTGACAAGGGAAGAAAGGGGCTCAACAAATAAAGAGATGAAGCAAACAAAAAGATTAAAGACAAAAAACAGTAGGTATAGCAAAATACAGGTCAGTGGTAACCTATCTATCAGCGATTTTGGCAGAATTCAGAAGAGTAAGGGCAGAGGAGATGGATGGAATGAGATAGTGCCAATCAGTAGCTGGAGATGCATCAGGAATTCATGTGACAACTTTTAGGCTTTGCTTTGCATTTATTTTTAATGGAGATATTTAAGCATATTTCAAAAATCATTGGGAAGGATATATTTCAGAAAGTCTGAACATTCGATTGAGAGAAGGGATATGTAAGAAAAAGTAGGATTAGAAGGGAATTGGGATCTAAGACACAAACAAAGACCTGTAGCAGTTGAAGCAGCAACTTCTCTGCCAACTAGGATGGTAAGATGGTAAGATGTGGGGGTATGTGTTTGATTTTCATAAAAGCAACAGTTCCTGTCTATGATATCTATTTGTAAAACATTTATTTAAATCAACAAGAACAAATAAAAGAATGCCCACTGCAGTATTATTTATAAAAGTGAAATATTTGAAAGTATGCAACAATCACAGAATGGTTAAATGAGATATGGTTGCTCATTGTGTTGAAAAGCTATAGCTATCAATAGCCATATTTTATTTTACTTATTTTTTATTTTTGAGTTGGAGTCTCACTCTGTCATCCAGGCTGGAGTGCAGTGGCACCCTCCTGGCCACTGCAGCCTCAACCTGCTGGGCTCAGGCGATCCTTCTGCCTCAGCCTTCCAAGTAGCCAGAACTACAGGTGCATGCTACCACACCCAGCAAATTTTTTTGATTTCTTGTAGAGATGAGGTCTCACCATGTTGCCCAGGCTGGTCTTAAACCTGGGGCCCAGGCAATCCTCTCACTTCAGCATCCCAAAGTGCTGAAATTATAGACTTGAACCATTGCACTCAGCCAATAGTCATATTTTAAAAATAAATAAATGTCACTATAAAAATCACTAAGATATTTTGTGCTGGAACAAGCAAGATACGAAACAATAATATTTCAATGTGTTTCTATGTATGAATGTGTGTTTTTATAGAGACTATAGGGGTTTTCCTCAAAAAGTACATTGGGTGGAAGGTTGGGTAATTATTAGTTTTTTCCTTGTCTTTTTCAATTTTTAGGTAATTAACATATTTTCCTTTAGAATCAAGGACGTATATGTCTTAAAAATAAAATTTATATCTGAGTTTTGAAAATGAAATAAATAAATCTAGTGACATTTAAGTTTAGATAAATGTGAAGTAAAACAGATTAAAAGTTGGAAAGAGATCAACAAATGTAATTTACTTTTTTTCCCAGGGACTTGTTGTCCAGTTGATCGTTAAGGCTCTTTTCAGCTCTAATTCTTCATCCCTGACATGGCTCAGGTGCAGCTGTTGTTAAATACAAATTAATGTTCACTTGCATGTAAAATAATCATTCTGGATTGTTTCCATACTTGTGGTAGAACAATTTCCTGATTTGACTAAAATAATTCTGTTGGGCAAACAAGAACATGTCTACTGTTTTGGTTATCTTCAATAGGCTTAGGACAACTAAACTCTATGACATAACATGATTCCGTATACCGTTTGAAAACATAAGCACTGCAATCTTTTTGGAGTTTTTGTTTTTGTTTTTGTTTTTGTTGGGGGAAGTTGAGTAGGTGTCTCACTCACAGGCTGGAGTGCAGTGGCATGCTCATGGCTACTGAAGCCTCGACTTGCTGGGCTCAGGCTATCCTTCTGCCTCAGTCTTCCAAGTAGCTGGAACCACAGGCGTGCACCACCACACCCAGCTAATTTTTTGATTTATTGTGGAGATGAGGTCTCACCAATTTGCCCAGGCTGATCTCAAACCTGTGGGCTCAGGCAATTCTTTCACTTCAGCCTCTCAAAGTGCTGGGATTACAGGCATGAGCCACTATACTCAGCTTGTTCCTATCTTTTAATTTACACTAAATTTCTTAGTACTAGTACATGCTCAGCTCAAACTTTGACCTTCTTAAGCCTCTGCATTTTATTTCTGCCTACCATCTCTGAGAACAGAAGGTTCTGAGATCAAGGGCATTTGTACAAAAATGGAAAAGAGGAGGAATTATTAATGATACAAGAAATTCTAAATAAAATTAATGGTAAGCACCTTGTGGTTTTCTCAGAAGCTAAATGCATTTTATTATCTAATTGAGGCATCATTTGGGTAAGAGAATGACAGCAATTATCACATTTTACTATTAAGGGAATAGATTAAATTTATATCAATATAAACAGTACAATGGAAATCTGAAGAAAAATAATACAGTTTAAGTAAAACCTCTATGACTGGAATACAGAAGTTCTAACTTCAAAGATTCCTAAATCTGCAAATAACTAATAGGTGACAATAAACATTTAACATGCAAAGGTCCTTTTTCTATCTTATGTAAAATAGAAACAATAATCCTAGTTGCACTTAATTTTGCAATGCTTCCCAGAACTATTTTAATGTTAAAATAATACGTTGAAAATAAATGGAGAGGAGGGGAGAGAGGGAAAACAAAAGAAAGAAACTAAATGGAAAAAAGAGGAATTATGAAACAAATATACTGTATACTCTGTGAATCAATTTCTCTCTCTCTCTCTCTTTCTCTCTTTCTCTCACAGACACACACACACACACTTTCATTTACTAGTTTTTCTACAACAGAGTTTCTTAAACTGTTTGATATGTCCTGTAAGATGTTTCATAAAAAAGAAAAGATCTTTTTGCAGAAAAGTTTATGAAGTATACCCTATTCTTTTCTTAAGGCTTTATAAAGTGCTTTTGTGTATCAAAGTCTTTCAGCAGAGAAAGTGATTTAACTTTGTTTCTTCCAGAGTTTCCAAAGTTACTTGACTTTGCAATACATATTTTTCTAATGTGCTATCTGGTAAAATGTTCATGAGACATCTTAGAATGAGGATACCACAGAACAGTTTAGGAAACACTTGTGAAAATTAATTCTATAATTAATCTTATTCTCCTCTCTTGCTGTATAAATGTGTGTGTGTGGCATACAATCATATTTATATGATTCATATACATATAATTAAAGGCTGCTCCTTTTCCTACAGAACTGCACTGGTCCAATACAGTGCCCACTAATCCCTAGAAATGTGGCAGGCAACTCTGAAATGAACTGAAATGTACTATCAGTGTAAAATACACATCAGATTTTGAAGAGATAATAGGAAAAAATGGAAAATATCTCATAATTTTGTGTTGATTATGTGTTGAAATGATATTTTAGATTTACTCAAATATGCAAAATATATAATTAAAATCAATTTTCCTGTTTTTTCTTTTAGAAAAAATTACAATAACATGTGGTTACACTTGTGGCCCATTATCTTTTTATTTCTATTAGCACTGCTATAAATTGTTAGAAATTTATAAAATACCAACAAAATAAAAAGAAGAAAATTATCACTTATCATCTACAGATACTTGCTTTGAACCTTTCAGTGTATTTTCTAATGGTTATTTTTCTATGTATATCTTTCAGAATAGGATCACAGAAAAGACAGGTAGGTAGGTAGATAGATGAAAGACAGATACATAAAAACCTACCAGCACCATCTGTCTTTACTTTATTCTGTGACTTTCTGTGGTATTGGGCTACACAGTTTGACCTCTTTCCTCTTCTTCCTGGTGAGCAAAAAGCTTTGAGTAAAACTAAGTGACATCGAGACACAAAATCACCTAGAAAAATGTATACTGTGAAATAAGCATTTTAGTCCTAGGGTTTCATCAGGATATGTCTAAAGTGAATCTGGTTTCAGAGGCTTCTGGTGACCTTGGGGGACAGGTGGAGAGGATGCAACACAGGCTTTTACATAAACAGGCTGGACCAAAAAGAATTCTTCTTAATCAGATGTTGCCTTTAGGCCGAAAAAGGAAACAGCATATAAACCAGCCCCCAAACTTGCTGCTGCCATTTATTTAACGAAGTTTTAGAGAAGCAGAAACTTCACTAGTCAGTGATTTATTGCCCAGGGGAATTCAAGGAAATTCCCTCATGTGAGCTATTCATTTTCTTGTTCTGAACCTCCCAAATCATCTCAGCAGGAGAGGATGTGTGTTCCTGACCTTGGCCGCTTTCTCTGGTTTGCGTTTTCATCTGCTAAATAGGTCACAGCACATGTTTATTCTGGCCCACAGCTCCAGCAACACCGTGGGATTCCCTTTCCTCAGTGCTGCCCTCTGCTTTTTCTTCCTTCAACCCCCACGTCTGGGACATGCATAACCACTCGGGCAACTTAAACTGTACTTGTGTCCACATTGAAAAACAAGTGCAGCTGTTTCAACGGAATGAGATGGCCTCTGATTCAGTCTACTAGGCAGGCAAATGAATGGAAAATAGTCATGTTTAAAGTCAGTCACGGCAAAGATGGAATAACTAACTTGATTGAGTGGATTTTTCACTTTCTAACGAAGTATGCCTGTGTTTTAAGTGACTGTAGCCTTTGTTCTCTCTAGCACTAGATTTTTATGACTTTTGTGTTCGCCCAACTTTTTCAATTTTTCTGTCTCTGCTACACATCTCCCTCTCCTCCCCCTACCCCCGACCCCCAGGGCCAGTAACTGTATCAAAATAATCATGCTACTTTGCTTTCGTAAGGTCTTTGATCAAAAGATCACAAATCACTTTGTGGATGATTGAGTCTTATACCCCATCCTGTGCAGCAAGGAAAGAATAAAAGAGGAACACACATATATCAGAAAACCTAAAAGAGTCTCAAAGAAAAACATTTAAAAAAGAGAATGCATGTGTAAATTTTAATTCTGCATGTTCTGTATTCACCTTGCTTTATTTTCCTTATTAAGACAATTTCATTTTTCAATCTCCTTTGCAAAATTGAATTTTCCCTTGCTTTTTCTGCCTTCTCCGAGCATTTTAAATGACTCCATTTTATCTGTTCTCCTAGTGTAACAATTATACTTCTTTAAAACCATGTTTGAGGGTGTGAGTTTGTCATATAATTTTTAACATGAACACAAAATAGGTGACTTTAAGTTCAGGTTTAAAAATCATCTTCAACTTGAACAAAGAAAGTAGTGTTGAGGCCAGTAATAGGGAGATAGCCAGGAAAAGCATGGTACACAAGAATAACATTTGCTATGTAGATTTAAGTCAAAGTCTTCTCCATTAGAACAGTGTTTTAGTCATCCTTCTCTTCCTGGTACAGAGATGGAGACAACCTTGCAAATGGACATTTCCTTTATTGATATAAATTTCCCTTACTAAAGGATAACTTATCTGTTTTCAGAGCTTCTCCTGTGTCTGTGGGTTCTCAAAATAGTCAATTCAAAATATTCCAAAAGGCATATCTTGGGGTGGCATATTCTAGTCTCTTACATACCAACGTATACCCAATACACTGTTACTATTAATTTGAAGAGCTATCTTTTAGGCCAGTAAGAAAAGAAAAATAAAAGATTTTATTTTACCCCCTATTTATTTTATAATACTTCTGTTTTTTTATGTAGATCTTAGCTCCTGATCTATATTATTTTCCTTCTTCCTGAATAAATTCTTTTAACATTTCTTACAGAGCAGGTCTGCTGACCATGAATGCCTTCAGTTTTTATTTGAGAAAGTCTTCATTTCTCCTTGATTTTTGAAAAATAATTTCTCTAGACACAGAAATCAAGGTTGGTGATTTCTCTCTTCCAAAACTTCAGATATTTCACTCCATTCTCATCTTCATTGCAAGGTTTCTGACAGAAGTCTTCTGTAATTTTTCCCATACTTCTTATATAGATAAAGTAGTTCCCCCCCTCAAGTTTCTTTCAATATTATGTTTGTCTTTAATTTTTGGCAGTTTGAATTTGACAAGCCTATGTGTGCGGAGTTTGTTTTGTTTTGTTTTGTTTATTTTTATCTTTATTTTTGTATTTGTTTTCCTTGGAGTTCTCTGAGTTGTTTAGTATCTTTCATTAACCTATGGTTTGGTGTCATTCAGTTACTTTGGAAAATTTTCAGCCATTATTACTTCAAATATTTCTTCAATTTTTTTCTTCTCATTCCATTTAATTATGAGTATTGTAGGTGTGAAGGGAACTTTCCTTCTACCCTTTGAAGGTTCAATACATAATTTGAGTCTCTGGAATACACTGAGAGTAGACAGCTTAACGGGAGAAAAAGGCATATAAATTTATTATATGCATACACACAGAAGCCTTACAAAATATGACTCAAAGAAAGCTCAGATGACTGAAGTTTTATACCATACAGAAAGGAATAGTGGATAGATGACTTCTGGAAGGTAGTGTTCACAAACTGTGGAAACTTGAGGGGAGAGACTGCACTATGAGCAAAAGTTGTCTTATTATGTAGATAAAGTTTCAGGTAGCAGCCCTCAGAAGAATAGGTGCTCTCCGGGCAGCTGTTGATGTCATCTTTCCAAGACTGGTCTTTAGGCTGATGGTGAGGAGGGATGGTGCTCAGAGAAAGTCTTTGCATTTATTTGTTATTTACTTTACTGATATGTTAGATGTGAATTTATTTTTTAAAAGGACAGTTTTCAAAGAGCTATTCCTGTTACTGCAGTTTCTCTAAATAGCCATTTTGAAATGTGCCAAAGAAGTATATTTTGCAGTGGTATATTTTGGTCTCCCCGAGTACATCACAGTAATGTAGAATTTCAGTTTGGGAAATTTCTACTGATGTATCTTCAGACTCACTGATTTTTTCCTTGGCTATGTTAAGTCTAATGATGAGCCCAACAAAGGCATTCCTTCTTCCTTCTGTTACTGTGTTATGTTTCTAGTATTACCTTTTATTCTCTATTAGAGAGTCCTGCTCTCTGCATTATTCATCTGTTCTTACATGTTGTCTACTTTTTCCATTAGACCCCTTGCCACATTAATCAGAGTTATTTAAAATTCTCTCTTGATAATTCCAATATTGGCATCATTTCAGAGTCTGTTTCTGATCCTTGCTGGTCCTCATACTGTCTGTGTTTCTTCTTGTCTTTTGGCATGACTTGTAATTCTTTAATTAAAAGTTGAACAGATTATATCCAGTAATGAAAGTTGTACCAAATTGGTCTTTAAAGTGAGAATTTATGATCTTACTAAAAGATGGGCTGTGTTTACTGCTTCTGTAGCTATAGGTGCCAGAGGCTTCAGCTCTAGTGTTCTTGTTTTTATCTTCCTTGTTACAAACTTTGTACTTTCTCAGAGATAGTTTGCCTTGGAGTACTTTCAGTTGTAATCCAATGTTATTATAATGGGGGCCTCTTTGTTAAGTTGTATGGAAGACAGTGTGTTCTATAACCTTATGATTAAATCTCAGTCTTTTTGTGAGTTGTTTTTAGGCTGTGGTCTTCCAAAATATGCTACTGCAAAATATACTTCTTTGGCATATTTCAAAATGGCTATTTTGTGTATCTCCATTGATACAAGCTTTGTGTTATCTGCTGCCCCTTATTCCCTTCCTGGACTACAATGTTTCTAATCTATTTCCTTAAAGTTCTGACCTATGTTGATTATGCCCCGACTCTCCTTAGGTGAGATGAAATATAGAGGGGCTGGAGTGTGAGGAAGGCCCTTATTGCATCTGTATTAAGGCTCTGGCAAAGTCTCCTGTAGAGTGGGCCGTTGTGATGAAAAACTAGCTGGGTATATTTCAAATGGTAAAACATCCTCTCCATTGTCAAAGCCATAAGTAAATCCTCTGATTAACGGTGAGAACTTAAGGGATTCCTGGAGGTAAATTCCACAAAAGTATGGACGCCCCTAAAACTTCAGCCACTGGAGTTTCTCACTCTCATGCTAGTCCATATTCCGCCCCCAGTAGCTTGTCAAAATTGCCATTTAAACGTGCCTACCAGTTATGGCTCTAACTGCTTCTGCTCCAGGTAAGGGGATGCAATCTCCGCTGTGACACTAGATTAGTCTGTCTCTCCAATTTTGGGGTGTGTCAGTTTGCCCTTCAACCTCAGTTATCTGATAGATCCAAGAAAAGTCATGGATTTTCAGTTTGTCTAGCTTTATCTTGTAAAGATGGGAGTGATGACTTCCAAGTTTTTTACATGTCAGAGATGAAACTGGAAGTCTCTTCACAATTGAATTTGTATTTCTTATTTGTAGTAACATCATTCTTGAAAGTATACTTCATAATGTTTGATTATAGATGAGTCTGAGCATTATCACGCAGCAATGCCAACCACCAATCAGATGTCTCTCCTAAACTACACATTCATTTATTTATTTTTCCCGCTCAATAAATTCTTGTTGTGGGCCTATAGGAATAAGGTGTCCCTGATCTTTTCTCCTTGGTACATTTATAAAATGCTCTAAAACTAAACTTCCAAGTCTGGACACACAATAAGGATACATTAAGTTTCACCATTAATAGTTTCTTTAAGCAATGCTAAGACAATTTCTTAACTCAATATTTGTCCATTGGTTAGTAAGTGAAAGAAGACACAGAACCATGGTATTTTGATTTTCCTGTCATGAACTTTGTTGAGAAACTTACCATGTTTCGATTTTGGAGTGGTGAAAGAAAATCCTATGAAACCTTGAATCACCATTAGAAACATGAATTCAGCTATATAAAAACATTGCTTGGCTCTGCTACTGAGATCATCAATTTCCATGTTAACAAAAGTGAACATTTTTTCTTCAGAGTAAAATTAAGTAAAACTTCTTTGTCTAGGTTACAATGTTCTAATACAAGGAAAAGAGAACAATTATGGTATTCTCTCTTTGTGTCTGAACAATAAATGTATTCTGATATCCAATAAAATATTTGTTATGATTCTGTTGTGATCTGATGCTTTATAGTGTTTAGAGATCAAGTCACTATTCAGTATTGGTAGATAAGGGGAATATAAACATTTAGGACAAAATAGTGGTTTTTTTAGATATAAGTAACACAATATTAAATTAAAAAAAATGCTAAACAATTGAAGAAATGTTAAAGGTTTCAAAATCCTAATCTTCATCCAATAGATGGCTGATTATATTTTCCCTTTGGAAAATGATTATAGGGAAGTTAAGCCTCCATTTACTTTTTATATAAGAAAATGGAGACCAAATTCTCAACTTGAAGCCAACTTAGAGAAATGTTTTGTTATGATGCTTTATGCTTGCCTGGTCTTAGAGTGGCAGACCAGGAAATCAAGGCAGAGCTCTTTTCCTCTACGTTCATTGACATAACCCTGAAAAATTTTGTAGGGAATATTTTTTAATTAGTTCTATCTCAGTAACTCTTAAAAATGCTTCAGGATATGGGAAATACAACTGCCCAATGTTCAAGAAACTCCTGCTGATTTAAGTGTAATTGATCAGGAGCTCTATACTTAAGAAAGTACAAAAGACAGAAGGCCAGAGGCTATTTCATGTATTGTTTGTGGCTTATTGTACAAAACAATGAAAGTCTCATCTACTCATCCAGCTGTTCTCTACTTTTAGTATAAATAAAAAGTAGCTAGTTTCATCACAGAAACATTCTATCCTTCAGTGGGAACACACTGATATTCCATTTGGAAAAGAGAAGTAGTCAGTGGCAGTTTTGATCTCCAGTCACCAAGTTCTCTGAAACTAAAGAGTCTTTCATTAGCCCAGTACTCTAATAATTGTTTCCATTTATATTTAGCATCCCAGAATTGAAAGGACCACAGGGACAGAAGAATGGTAAGTGAATTTATTAAGTGTTGCAATATGGACACAATTAATGAACTATAAAAACCACTAAGAAAGTCATTTCTTTGGCAGAAATTTTATTTGGAAATTTATGTAAGCATGTATGGTGTGTATGTGTGTTTGTCACCCATCATCATGTGTTTGTGCACATTCTTCTGCTAAAGAAAACACATAAAATAATATCAAGTTTGCTACTATATGAAGTAATAGTTTCTTTCAGGAACTGTGTACTTGCAGAGTTAATTCAGGAAGGTTATTGCCCAACGACCAGGCAACAGTCATATCTCATCACCTTCAGCAGGAATAATTTATAGTTTAATCTTACATGCAGGCATATTAAATTAGTATTACTCATCAGAACCTGCTTATTAATAAAACAAGCTGAATTAGCCACTGAAGAATCATATTTTGAAATTCAATGACAATTTTACATTTTTAATAAAGGCTCAGAAATATTATTGCAGAGCAGGTGGTATAGAGAACTGTGGTCAAATTTGACATTCATTAATAATTGAAGTATGGAACGTGACAGAGGTGAAAATTGATATTGATTTCTTTCCTCTAATATTTGGAGGAGTTCTAAAAGGTAAATAAAATAAGATAACAAGACATATCAAGTCTCACTGGTTTCTTTGGTCGTACCCCTCCTCACATGAGTACGCATATCACTCGTTTGCCTACCAAGTTTTGAATAATTCAATGCCCATAGTCTTTCCAGTTCAATGCATTATAAAACACACTCAAGCTGAGTTTCAATCATATTAGACTGAAAGCTGAATTTTTTATGAAGGATTATTTAAAACAAAATGCGTCTTGGGCCCAACAGCCTTTGAAGCCAAACAATCCTGAGAGTTCAGTAAGGAAATGTCAACACTGTGGAGAATTTTTCGATTCAGAAAATTAAAGGAATCCTGTTTGATGTATATTAACCATATCAATATTAACAAGCTTCTGCTGGATTTCAGCACTGATTTGAGAGCTGAGGTATATTGGTCTGGTATTTTTAACTAGTTGTGAAAGCACTGAGAGAGTTGTTCTTGGGTTGAACTTGACCTGCGTCTGGGAATGTTTTCTGCTCCATTCATTTTGAAAAGCTATATTCAAGTGAATTTCTCTGTTTTTCTTATCACTTACACCCCTTGGGAAAATGAAAGATTCTCAAATATAAATGTTAACACAGCAGATGCTTTGTTTGGGAACAGTGTCTTTCAGCTTCCCGTCTTTAAAAAATTATGTTGCTGACTACCCATTGACTTAAACAGCTCTTTTTACCAAAAAATACCTAGATTGGGATGCCAGAAGAAGGAAGTTATTTCAAGCTTCCTTTTAATTTTGAGTCCTAGATTCATGCTGAAACTCTACTTGTTCAACATTTAGACCATGAAATTTGCTTTCTACTGACTTTCAAAAAATGAAGCAAAATGGTATTCAATGGGCTCTATGAAGAGAAGCAGAATGTTACTAATTATCAGTCTTTCATCCCACCATGTGTTACAGGATCTTGCAATTTTAAGTAAGAAAAACTCAAATGGAAAGTGTTACAATAGCCAAGCATAACAATATTACTCTTTTAACATTCTGTTGGTTTCCCTGCCAAATCACTTTGAACCCTAGAATGCTGAGAATCTCGCTTTAATTTTAAGGTTTTTGTTCTTTTCATTTAAAAATGATCACTATTTTATAAGTAAAATTAAAGTAAAGAAACATAAAAGTCGAAGGGCTTCCAAGATATTCCCCTTAGGTATTATATGTAGGTAGGTAGGTAGGTAAGCAGGTAGATAGGTAGGTAGGTAGGTAGGTAGAGAGAGCAACAGAGAGAGAGAGATGACAGAGACAGAGAGAGAAAGAGAGGCAGAGGGAGAGGGGGAGGAAGGAAGAGAGAAAGAGAGGTGATGATCAGGGATAAGACTCCATCTTCTATTTCAACTGAACATAGGTCTGTTTTCTTTGGAACTGGGAACCCATCTCACAGTTGAAGTGAGATGATTTACTTACTAGCTCATCCTTCTTAAGTACACATCCTTCTTAAGTACATTTACAAGGAGCCTCTATCTAAGGGTGTCTAGATACCGGTTCCTCCTAGCAATACCCTACTCCAGCACTGTGGAGTCAATTAATTAAGGATCTTTCTGAGGCTATGTTAGAAACACAAAGTAAGGTGAAGAACTGAGGTGATGGACAAAAATAGAAATTGGTGGTAGAGAAGAACAAGGAGGAGGAACAAGAGAGCACAAATTACAATTTTCTTCATATTCTCTGTGCTTTGGGTCTGAATTCTTTTTATTGTTAATCATTAATGTGGGCCCACAGTCTGAGGAAAAAAGGTTAAAAGGGAAAAATGCAGTTTGGAGTTCAACTATTCTGTATGCTATGTTATAATTTAAAAGGTCTTCCAAAATGAAGGAATAGACTTTTTAAAAAATAGCTAAACAATCTTTAAAAAAGCAATCAAGCCGGGCTCGGTGGCTCAGCCTGTAATCCCGCACCTTTGGGAGGCTGAGGTGAGTGGATTGCCTGAGCCCGCGGGTTCGAGACCCGCCTGGGCAGCAAGACCTCATCTCTACAATGAATCAAAAAATCAGCCGGGTGTGGTAGCGCATGCCTGTAATTCCGGCTACTTGGAAGGCTGAGGCGGAAGGATCGCCGGAGCCCAGCAGGTCGAGGCTGTGGTGGCCGGGAGCGGCCACTGCACTCCAGTCTGGGCGACAGAGTGAGACTCCAACTCAAAAAACAAAACAAACAAAACAAAACAAAAAGCAATCAAACACACTACAGTCAAACAAAAGAAGGACCTATGCCATACTAAATGGCAGCGACTGTCCAATAGAGAGAGAAAATACTTCAAAATCTGTCTGACATGGCAGTCTTTAGCCCAGCTTCTATTCTTTCCCAAAATCAAGGAATAACGAATTTGAATAAAAACTCTAAAAGCAGATTGAGAGAGTGTGCAGAAACCAGGACAAAGGAAACTCCTTAAAGAAAGAAGCTCCTTTCCATATCAGTGAAACTACAGGTTTTAGCTGGGTAATAAAATGATAATACGCCATTTTAGTCAGCCTCTTCTTGTATTTATCTGTTTAAATTTTAGTCATCATTAAAACTATCTAATCAGAATGAGAGGTATTTCCAAATGTATCAGTTTTTCAATCCTCACAGTTTCATTTGTAGTAGATTTGACTTGCAGTCAAGCATTTAGATTTCTTTGGGTACAACTGTTAAAGAAGTAGATGAAAGAAAGTGAGTAATATTTGCATATACAACTCATCAAAGCAGAAATACTCTTAGCTTTAACAAAAAGATACTTCTGTGATCTCAGATTAACATCTTTATACCCAAATAGGACATAAATAACATTTATTGGCTATAATTATTTGCAATAGACAAGCCTGCTTAGTGTTTACTACTTAGCAGGTGACTATTTGTAAGTCTCACTGAGTATGCTAATAGAGAAAAAATGCTGACATTGGACTCTCATTTTACAAGAGTGAATTTAAATTAACTTCAGTAGCTAGAATTAATGAAACTGGGTAAAAGGACGCAAAGATATTCCACAGGGCATTTTGTTTTAATTAGAGATAGAAAATGTGAGGTTTTTAAAAAAATTACATTCTATTATTCTCTCATTTTTTAAATCTAGGAATATAAATGAAAACTAAAAAATGTTACTTAGCTATTTTAGTTCAATTTTTGATAAACATCAGCTTTGAATTTATATTAAGAGTGAATAGTAGAGAATTTGAATAATGAATGCAATTTGGAGGCATTCAGATACAAGTAATACCACTTATTAGGAGGTGAGTATTCATTTACTCACAGGCAGCTATATCATTTAATAAAAAGTTACTACAATTCGAACACTGTGGCATTACTACATGAATAAATACATCTACAAATTAAGCAGAAACATTTCTAATTCTGTAAAGTTTGATCATGATAAATTTAAATTATAATCTAAAGATTAAAATTTAGCCATTCAAAATTGATGCTGAGAAAACCATATACCTATTTTTAAAATAATGTTAGTTGTTTACCTGGGCTACATTAAAAAAGAAATTACACATAGATTAAAATATAAGTCACTATAAAAACATGTAGAAAAACATTTTCCTAGAAAGATAGTAGACCTCAAAGCTATAATAAATTTACATATTTAATTTATAAAATTTAAAAGATTCTGTGTGATAAAAGGTGATATATATGAAGTCAAAATAAAATGACAGACTTGCAAACAATATTTGCAGCATAAGTAACAGACAGGGAATGAATAGCCTTAAATATAAACCATGCCTATGAATTAATGAGAAAAATATAAACACCAGAGCATAAAAATAGGTATAAAATATGATCATAGAAGTCACAGAAAAAGATAAATCGTCCATAAACCTATGAAAAGTTGCAGAATAACACTAGTAGTCAGTGAAATGCTAATTAAAGCAATCAATACTATTTCCAACATAAAGATTAGCAATAATTGAAGGGGGTATATAATCTAATTGAAATAAGAATATGAGTGGTACTTTTATGAAATATTAGTGATTCTGTGAATTGTTATGATGTTTGTAATATAAAATGACAGTATCTTTAAAATTTAAAGATTGCATATTTAGAACTTGTGTCTCAAGCTGTGAAGAAGTACTGGTATTAAACTTATTCCTCGCCATAAATATTTTGAGATGCTGGATATAACTTGTTCAACTTTTGCAAACATTGTACAGCAGCCAGGACAAAGATATGCTTCTAGAAAGAAGGGGTGCCCATGAGTTGAGTTCCATCTTTATTCTAGCCTTCCTCCTAAAGAAATTTTTCCAAACTATAGCACAGAGGAATAAAGTCCAACAGAAAAATGGCAGTTTGACTGAGTAAAGGAAGCAGAGATCCAAGTCTCAGGCTGCCTAAACAACAGGGAAGGTATTATAAGAGGAGAAAACTTCAGGGATGAAGGCTGAAATTCTGCACAAGGATTCCTCTTGGGTTATTGTGATGTCTATTATGTGTATGTCCATGGAGAGATACTAGGAGACATATCAGAGAAAAATGCTAGGAGACCAGACTTGAGCAGAGATTTATAAGATTGCATAATGCTGTGAAAACATTGAAGTTAAGGCTCACTCAGAGCAGACAACTTGGTGAACACTCCAAGTTCTCAATGAGATTCCAGAGAGTCCATGACAAGGAGAAGGGACCATGCCATATGAATAATGGCTGTCTTGTAATAAGGGCAAAGATAAAGATAAAATAGATAACAGAGCCTTATCTTTGACTGAGTAATTCATCAGTAATTTATTTGCCTGTCAGGACAAAATTTAATACTTTTATTAAAAAAATAAGATAACCTAGAGTCATACAAAATATATGATATGCAATAAAAATGATTAAATATTAAAAAGCAGGCAATATTGATGAAGATCAATGCATAATAGTATTGAAGGGTATCTAGATGTTAGAGTTATAGACAAAAATAATTTACTAAATTATTTTAAATAAATTAAAGAAAAACACAGACACAATGCATGAAAAATGTTGCATTTTATCAGATACTTAAAATCTATGTAAAACAATCAGATAAGCATTCTAGAATTACAAAACAAAATATCTAAAATTAAGAAATAGTTATATATTCAAATGGATTACAAAGCAGACAATACAGTACAAGGCAAGAATAGCAAACCCAAACACAGGTATACTGAAAAGATTCACACTGAAGTAAAGTGAGAAAAACAAATGGAAAAATGTGGACGAAAGTTTAAAATGTGTTTATGAGACATGCTTAAATAAAATAATATGCTTATAATCAGAAATCCAATAAGAGATAAAGGAGGTGATAAGAAAGGAAAAATAATTGAAATAATAATAAACATTTTCCACAGCTGATGAACAGATTTAAGAAGCTCACTGAATGTCAAGCAACATAAATACAAAGTTATTCTAATCTAGGCATATCACAGTCAAATTTCTATAAACCACAGATGAAAAAAAAAAAAATCAGCTAAAGAATAAAATGTGCACTAAGTTCAGTAGACTAATAATAAGAATATCTAATTTCACAATAAAATAATAAACTCCAGAAGACAAAAGAATTACATATTTGAGTACTGAAAGAAAAAAACAGTAACAACAGTGACTTCTATAACTCATTAGAAGACCTTTGAAAAATAAATGTGAAACTTTCTTTGTTAGTTATGATAAAAAATTTAATGAATAAAAGAATCAGGAAAAAGGGAGGAAAGGAATAACAAACAAAGGGACAATTAAAAAACAAATAACAAGATGGTATGCTTAGCTCAAAAAGAGCAGTAATGACATTAAATATAAATATATTAATTATAGCAATTAAAATGCAAGGGTTACATGTTGTCAACAAGAAACACATTTTTAATATAGAAAAGTAGAGTAAAAGTAAAAGAATTGAAAGAGATATGCCATGCAAACTCTAGTTGTAACAAATGAGACATTTATATTAACATCAGACAAGGTATACTTCATAACAAGAAATATTACCAGTGATAAGGAAGATCTTTCATAATATAAAAGTCAATTTATTGAGTCGATACAAAAATTGTAAATATGCATTGTGCTAATAATAGATATTCAAATTACATAAAGACAAACTAGCCGAACTTAAAGGATAAATAGATAAGTGTACAGTTATAGTTGGTTATGTTTAAAACTCATCTCCTCAAACTGACTGAAATATATAGAAAATCAGTAAAAACACAGAAGGCTTGAACAACACTCTAAAACACTTTGACCTAGTTGATAATTACAGAAAGCCATACCAAATAACTGCAGAACATACATTATTTTTAAGTGCAAATATTCACAAAAATAGACCGTGTAATGGGCATAGAAAAGTCTCAATAAACTTAAGTGGGTTGGTGACATACAGATTATATTCTCTGAACAAATCAGAAATCAATAGCTAGCGAATATCCAAATAATTCCAATTATTTGGAAATTAAATGATATATTTCTCAATAACTACTGAGTCAAATAAGAAATTGTAAGGCAACTTAGAAAGTATTTTGAACTGAATACAAATAAGAACACAGTATATCAAAATTTTTAGGATGCAGTAAAGTAGTATTTAGAGGAATATTAGAAAAGAAGAAACATTAAAGTCAATGACTTAAGTTTCCACATGAAAAACCTAGGGAAAAAAAGTAAAACAAATAAAAGAAGAAAATAGTAAAGAACAAAAGCCAATGAAATGGAACATGGATAAACAATACTAAGAACCAACAAAATCATTTAAAGATCAATGAGACACAAATTTAAAACATCAGGAATGAAAGAAGAAACACCACTATAGCTGTTACTGACATTTTAAAAGGTAACAAAAGAGCTTTGTGGATAACTTTGTCAACAAATTCAATAACTTAGGTTAAGTATCTTTAAAAGACAGAAATTACCAAAATTGACATCAGAAATAATTGAATATTAATAGCCTTATTTCCATAGAGAAGACTACAGGCCCAGATGACTTGGCCCTGGTAAAATGTATCAGATGTTTAATGTTAGATAAGCAAAATGTTTATTTTATGCAAACTGTTTCAGAAAAAAGTCTAAGACAAAACCATTTTCAACTCATCTTATGAGCTAATAGTACTTAAAAACCAAATCCTGAGAAAGACATCCTAAGAAAATAAAGTTATGGAGTACCAATCCTCATGAATATTGAGTCAAAATACCTTAGCACATTAGTGAATATAGTCCACCAATATAGAATGTGAACAGTACATATGACCAGGTGAAAAAGAGTAAGTTTAGGCACCAAAATGAAAAGTTTCTTTAACACTCAAAAAACTTTCACAATTCGATGAAAAGTGTTTAACAAAACCCCTTAACTTCATGGAAAAATACTGAACATTTCCCATACACCCCTCATGTCAGGAAACTGAACAAAGTCAAACTGTTCTTATTACTTCTAATTACCATGGTACTCAAGGGCCTCACCAGGGTGATCAGGCAGAAAAATAAAGACAGATTATGACTCTGTGCAGAGAAAAACCTAAAAAATCTACTCTAAAAAATACTGAATATATACGTAAGTAAATTTAACTATATCACAGATCAATGGTATGGTTAAACCATAACACTTAGGTTAAAACGTATCACAGATCAATGTACCAAATCAATTGTAGTTCTACATACTAGCATACAGAATTTAAAATTAGAATATGAATAAACTAAAAAGCAAACTGAAAAGATCAATATCACATAAAATAATATCCAAATTATGAAATGCTTAAAGGTAAATTAAACAAAATATTTGCAAGACCTGTTAAAGCAAAATTAAAATATTGCTGAAAAAGTCAAAATACCTAAAAAGTTGAGAAATCTACCATCTTATAGTTTGGGAACTCAATATTGTTAAGATATAAATTGCTGAGATGGCTCCCAAATTTATCTACAGATTCAATACAATCCCCCTCCACACACACAAAAATCATTTAATGAGGTAACTAGATAAAGAAATGACAGCACACCCATACAATGGAATTCTATAGAAATAAAAACATAAACTATTGATACATGTAATAAGATGGATACATATAATATTAATTATGCTGAGTGAAAGAGGTCAGACAATAAAGAGTACATACTATATCATTTTAGAAATTATATCAAATACTAAAATATGCAAACTCATTTAAAGTGACAGAAGGCAGATCAGCAGCTCTCTTTGGGAAGGGTGGGGCAAGGAGGAGCTAGAGGGAGATATTACAAAAAGGCATGGGGAAACATTTGGGGTTGATGGGTATGTTCATAGTCTTTATTTTGGGGATGGATTCATGAATATACACATACATTATAACTCATTATATTACCTATTTTAAATATTTGCAGTTTATTACATATCAATGATACTCGAATAAGGTATAAGGTAAAATGAATATTCTATACCATTTATATCTTTTTGTTTTGAGATGACTTTTAGCTGAAACTAAAAGCTTGATATTCTGGAAAGTATAAGAGCCACCTCTGCATGCAACTGGCCATAACGGGGGCTGCTGCCAATACAGAATCTCAGATTGGAGAATGTATATATTAGGGTTCAGTGTACCATACCACTCACTCCTCATTCATTCTCATGTTTTGACCCTGAGCAAACAAATGGCATTTATAGCAAACTGAGAAATAAAGTTTGGATTTATTAATTAGAAAAAGAATATAATGCATTCTTAAATGCTGGACTTCATGGTTAAAAGGTCGATTGGAGAACTCTGCTCATGCTAAGTGATTAAAGGCTTGCGTTCTTTTGCTGAAATTTGTGTTCAAATACTTACAAAAATAGAAAAGATGAAAACTCACAGTACCAAAAATTAAGACTGACATGGAACCTAGGCCAATGACAAACTGGAAAAAAGTCTGTAACAAACTTTCAAGTGTTTCAATGCATTTTTGTGTGTGTGTGCAGATGCTTCTTGACTTACGATGAGGTTATTTCCCAATAAACAAGTTTTTCAGAAGTCATTCCAGAAGAAGGCATTGTTATCATATTGGATGAAAGTTCGATGCCTGTTATTGCCCCTAAAGACCTGTCAGTGGGACAAGATACAGAGGTGGAAGACAGTGACATTGATGATTCTGACCCTGTGTAGACTTAGGCTAACATATGTGTTTGTGCTTAGTTTCTAATAAAAAAGGTTAAAAAGAAAAGAAAAAATAAAAATTTTTTTAAATACAAAGCTCATAGAATAACAATTTAAAGAAAATATCTTTGTAATAGCTGCAGAATGTGTGTTCTAAGCTGTGATATTAAAAAAATAGTTGCTGGGCTCGGTGGCTCAGTCTGTAATCCCGCGCCTTTGGGAGGCTGAGGTGAGTGGATTGCCTGAACCGCAGGTTTGAGACCCGCCTGGGCAGCGAGACCTCATCTCTACAATAAATCAAAAAATCAGCAGGGCGTGGTAGTGCATGCCTGTAATTCCGGCTACTTGGAAGGCTGAGGCGGAAGGATCACTGGAGCCCAGCAGGTCGAGGCTGAGGTGGCCGGGAGCGGCCACTGCACTCCAGTCTGGGCGACAGAGTGAGACTCCAACTCAAAAAAAAAAAAAAAAAAAAAAAAAAGTCTAAAAGTTTATAAAGTAAAAAAGTTACAGTAAGCTAACGTTAATTTATTATTGAAGAACTAAATGTTAAAATAAATTTAGTGTAGCCTAACTGTATAGTGTTTATAAAATCTATAGTAGTATACAGTAATATCCTAGGCCTTCAAATTCACTCACCACTCACTCACTGATTCACCCAGAACAATTTCAAGTTCTGCAAGCTCCACCAATGATAAGTGCCCTATACAAGTGTGCCATTAAAAAAATCTTTTATGCTATATTTTTACTGTACCTTTTCTTTGTTTAGATACACAAATAATTACTATTGTATTAAAATTACCTATGGTAATCAGTATAGTAACATACTGTACAGGTTTATAGCCTAAAAGCAATAGGCTATACCATGCAGCCTAGGTGTGTAGTAGGCTATACAATGTAAGTCTGTGTAAGTACAACTAATGATATTTGCACAATGATGAATTCATCTAATAACACATTTCTTAGAACCTACCCCCATCGCTAAGTGACACGTGACTGTATTTCAGAAGTTTCTTTTTAAAAATTATTTTCTAGGTTGAATGGGCTGTATAGTTTTTACATCCTTGGATGTAAAAACATTAGTTTGTTTTTATTTTTCTACTTGTGCATTTTATATTCAAAATTATTTTTCCTCAAAATTTGAAAGCATGGGTTTATTTTTTATAGTGTCTCATGCTCCTGAAAATTCAATTCTAATGATTTTTTTGTTGCTTTGTATGCAATTTCTATTTTTTTTCCACCTAGAGAGTTTTTAAGTTTTTCTATGTCTGTTTGATCTTCTGAAAGTCAAAGCTAAATGAAGCCTTGGTAAGTAATTTTCACCACTTAAACCTTCTATACACCTAATACAACTTCGTAAACTAAAAACCATATTTACCTTTTGCTCTGAATGAACTTTTAAACTTTCCTTTGATTATTTTTACCCATAATGGGCCTTCCACCTCCCACCTCAGAAAAAATATATAGCCTAATCCCCAAAACCTGTGAGTATGCTAAATTACATGGCAAAGAGGAATTAGTTCCAAGTGGAGTTAAGGTTGCTAATCAGCTGACCTTAAGATAAGAAGATTATCATGGATCATGCAGGTGGGCCCAATGTAATTGCAAAGGTCCTCAGAAGACAGGGCAGAAGAGCCAGAGGAAAAAACATGACAATGGAAGCAAGATCAGACTGATGTAATGAGGGAAGAACTCCATCTGCCATTGCTGGATTTGAAGAAGGTGGAAGAGACACTGAATGGCCAAAGGGCAGTTTCTAGAAGCTAAATAAACAAGGAAATAGATTTTCTTTTTTCAGAGTCCCCAAAAGGGAATGCTGTCCTGCTGACACCTAGATTTTAGCATAATGAGACACGTGTTGGACTTCTAATCTACAGAATTGTAAGATAATAACTCTGTGTTGTTTTAAGTCACTAAATCTTAGTTAACTTGATAATGCAGCAATAGGAAACTAAGATACTCTTATCTCCTTTGTTTCTGGAATATCTATTATAACAGTACTACATTTCTTGTATTATCCATCCTCCTAATATTTTAGTATAGTATATGTATATATATAGTGTATAGTGTACACTAGTATAATGTGTATATATAGTGTATAGATATAGTATACATATACTACACTAAAATACATGCATTTTATATGTATACATCCATATGTGTATACATATACATATTTTTAAAATTAATATTTCTCTGTTATAGAACTATGAGATAAGTCTATAAGATTTTTCCCTTTAATTTTCTGTTAATTCTAATTAAGGTCTTAGCTTTATTTTGGTTTTGAACTAATTATATTTGGTCTTCTGAATTATTCCTGTTTCTTTTGGAGTTTGTTTTTCTGTTTGTATATTTCATTGCTTTGATATTATTTATCTGATTTTTCTCAGTTTTGTTGATCCCTATCTATCTATTTATTGAACTAGATTTAATGGAATTGGTATCTAGTATAGGTTTCCTCTGCCCTTGATAGGGTATTTTAACCCCAAAAAGCCACTATTGTGATTGAGGACTTTGTACCTATTTATAAAAGGGAATTCAGGGTGGTCTCTCAGTTGTCCTCTCATTCTCTTTGCGTGTATGTATATGTATTTGTGTATGATTCTAGACTCTTGATTAGCCTTTTCAAGGTCCATGAAATGATTTCAATTTCTCGGGCATATATAATTCTCATGAACATAATATTTTTATGGACACATTTTTCATATTTTCATTTGAAAAAACAAGCTCTTTAACAGATGCTACTTGATTTTGTTTGTGTTGGTTTCTTTGGTAAGTATTACAAATGACTGGATTTTAAAGACAAAGGAAAATCACCTTATTTTATAAGAAAACTGAAGTTCATGCTTTAAAAATATGCCTTGAGGAGCTGGGCTCGGTGGCTCAGCCTGTAATCCTGCGCCTTTGGGAGGCTGAGGTGAGTGGATTGCCTGAGCCCGCGGGTTCGAGACCCGCCTGGGCAGCGAGACCTCATCTCTACAATAAATCAAAAAAAAAATCAGCCGGGCGTGGTAGCGCATGCCTGTAATTCCGGCTACTCGGAAGGCTGAGGCGGAAGGATCACCGGAGCCCAGCAGGTCGAGGCTGTGGTGGCCGGGAGCGGCCACTGCACTCCAGTCTGGGCGACAGAGTGAGACTCCAACTCAAAAAAAAAAAAATACGCCTTGAAACTTTAGTCCAGAGATATTTGAAGAAATATTCTCACTGAATAGAAAAAAGAACTTTTGTCGTGTAGAACAGTCAGTGAAGGTAGCTCTATGACTTTGGGGAACTAAAATCCTAAATAAAAGGAGACTGAGAGTACTCTTTTTGGGGTTTCAGAACTCTATGGCTTTGTATTTTTATATTTGTTTTTTGCTGCAGTAAACAGAAACACAAATTTAACAGATTTAGGTTTTTTTTAATCCACTAATTTACTCAATGTCTGAGAATTCCTTTGAGCATTCAATTGCTCATGTTATCAGAGCTTTTCCACTCTTACCTCATTAGAACCTTGTTTGATGGGCCCAGCTCATAAAGGGTATCTATCAACCTACTTTGTCTAATCTAAATGTCTGTTAAAGTTCTTTGGGATATTAGAGTAAAGAGGACTTCCTTTTCTGTGTGCATGTGTTTGCGTTTACTTGTTTTGATACTGAGGTTAAGCTACAGTTGTTCTGGGCTTCAATTATGGCAAATTTTCTGTTTCTTTTATTTACAAAACAATCTTTGTTTACCCAAGAACCATCTTTATTGGGTTCATGCCAGAGAAGTATTTACTTGACTCCTCCCATCTATATTATTTAACTATTTCCCTAGGATTCACAGCCACAAACTTGGTCAATATTGATTAATTTTACTCTTCAATTTGTATGCACGTTTATAAACAGAGTTAACTCCCATCACACTGATGGTAAACTCCAAGAAAGCATGCTCAAGGGAGCACAGGGCGTTGTATATGGGGAAGGTGCTGTCGGAGACTCGTTGACAATAACAATGTTGTCCATAGATCTAATGGCAAACACATATAGTCCTTACTTATGCCTTCCTGCCCCTGATAATGGGCAATGACGGCTCTGAATCACAGCAGTTGAACCCAACAGAGGTAATTTTCCTATATGTCGCATGACTCTGCCCACAGGCATATATCTTATTGATGGGTGGATACCTTATTGAGCACTTTTCTTTCATGCTGCACAAATATAAAGCTGTCACTTTTTCAAACAAACTTTCTCTAGCTATGATAGAGTCAAAGTGGATGCCACCAGTTAGAAACATTTTTGAATTATGTGCCTTGGGTTCCTTAACAAGGTTAAAAAAAACCCTGTTTTTCCTCTGTTTCATGTTTAAACAGGATGATTCATCTAATCTACAAAACCAACAAATAGAACTACTGAAACTACAAACAGAACTACTGAAATATCAACTTACTTTGAGATAATTTGATAAATACTATGGGAGTGTTACTTTACTAACACTAATAATTGCCAACTTTTAAAAATAATTTTATGAGCCAAGCATTGTTTTTAGCTTTTAAAAAAATTACAAACCCATTCATTCCTTAGTCACTTTGTGATATTGATACTATTATTCATCACCATTGTGCAGATGAAGAAATCAAGGTACAGAGAGGTTAAATAACTTGCCCGTGTTTGCACAGTTATAAATGGTAGAAATGAAAATCAAATTCTGACTGCCCAGCTCCAGAGCACATGCTATGCTAGTCTGCTTCATCAACTACTACCATATTAATTTAATTGGATTCTAAATTCAGATTAACAATTTTTTTTGGTTGCAAGGAAATAATAAAGCCCAGATTGTGATGTTTGGGATGCAAGTCTGAGTCCAAACCTGAGAACGCTATACCATGTGACTACTAAAAACATTGAGTATTCTGAGGCTTGTAATATTATAAATTTCCATTTAAAATAATGGGTCTTGTCATAAATAAGTGTAAGTATAAGTAAGTGTAAGTATGGCAAACCCTAAAAAGTATTGTACCCAAGAAGTGTTAAAACTCCTTTGATGGGAATGAAAAAGTAAGAAGATATTTCCTAAAACATTCAATGAGTTGATTTGCTTTTAGTGGGTGAACACTAAACTTTGTTCACAAAGCTTACCCTGAAAATACTTTATAAATAGGTTGGTATGACTCTACTGAGAGTCACCCTGGTTATTTCCTTTAGCAAACAAGAATGGTAAGATATGGTTTCAGCTGTATAGTATGAATAAATCATTTGTGGTTTTAGGTAAAGCTATACCTTAGTGAGTGATACAGCTGCTCAAGCATTCTTTATAACCTAAAATAGATGGTAAAGTGAGGGCAGCCAGTAACCAGTGGATTATCCTACCACTGATTCCTCTAACAGATTCTTCACTCTGCTGGCTTTCACCACCATTCTTCCCTTCTTCTTTTGAAATTAATCATTATGCATGAAGTCCTATTCTAAGGGTCACTCTTTTGATTCTCCTGTCATATGACAGGTCATTTGCCCCACTCAGGAGCACAAGCTGCCAATAACAAGAATGAGTACTCTGGGGCCATGACATAGGTGTTTGTGCAGAGATGAATTCCTGTCCAAAAATTACTAATCCTATGTTACACACATATGGGGAAGTGAATTGGAAACATGATTGGAATCAATTGAATATGTCAGAGCAGGAGGGCAGATATGATATATTGAGTATGCTAAATAATTATGCTCCCTATGAGAAAAAAAAAAAGCTCTATTGACCCCAAATTTAATCGTATTAAATTTGTCGTATTCCTGAATACATTTCAAGGGCTGAATGTGCATGTACATAATGATAGCATTGTATGTTATTTGTGTTACGATCTCCCTTCTGTTCACAGGAATCTGTTTGTGGCCTTTAGGGTTTAGCCTTTAAAGTTACTTTTGTACATGGCTGAAGTTTCACCTGGTAAAGTAAGGAAAGGTCAAAGACTTTTTTCACCATTAGCATTGATATGCATTCCTATTACTTAATTTATTTGGGGGGACTGCCAGTGGAAAACACAGGATAACCAAAATGGGAAAGACTAAAACTCTGGCAGTGAGTTTTCATGGTCTGCATCAGAATGCTACAGAAAGCTTTCTGCTGAATTGGCAGTGAAATGAGAGTGAAAAGTTGGAATTAGCTGGTTATTTACTTTCAGTTTGATATTTTTTTCTTTTCTACTGTGTATAAAAATTGCATAAATATCAGGAGAACAGAAACAGTTAAGAAAAAAATAACCTGCCACATTAAAGACATTCAGCATTTACTTAGATGCATAGAATGTTAGAATTGCGCTGTGAGAGCTAATCTAGTTCTAAATCTTTCGTTTTATAGGTGAGAAAGTTGAAGCCTTGACAAAAGAAATGACTTTGAAGACCAGTGAGTTTGTGGTTAAGAGATACTCCTTGGCTTCTGTAGAGTGATATCTCTGTGGGTAGGGCATGAGTGCAACATTAGTGCCACTTTACCTAAGAATATTGAACTTAATCATAAAGTTTGAGTTCTTGTCTCTTCCTTTGTTTTGGTTTATTTTTGCATACTTATGGTCCACATTTTTAAAGTTACCTTCCAGAACTGGTTTTCCAAGAAATTTGCTTTCCTTAACCTTTATTTGTGGAATTGTAGGTTGAATTTTTAAGAGGTAGGAAAAGAATACTGAACTGCAAAAGTTAACAGATTGTTGGTAAAGAAAATCAAAATAATTATACTGCCAATTTATCTGGTTATCTCCTATACATTTTGGAAGTAAAAAATCATATTTGTACAGAAATTCTAAAATGCACAAATATTAGCTATTTTTTTATTACCCATTGGTTAAGAGCACTGAATCTAAATTATATAGCCTGGGTCTTCTTCCCAGCTCTATAACTTACTAATGGTAGGACCCCCGGAATGTTACTTAACCTCTTTGTGTCATTTCCTCATTTGAAAAATAAGGGTCATAACTGCCACCATTGTATAAGGTTGTGGTAGGGAAGGAGTTAATATATGTACAGTGCTTAGAACTATGTGCCATTCTAAGCCTTTCATAATTGGTTTTTTGTTGCTGTTGTTACTATTATTACTCTGTTAGTTGTCCTTGAAAAAGTTTTCTCAGCAGCACTGACTTGTTATTTTGTGTTGTTGCATATTTTTTACAACCCACTTAAGATTCATACCAAATCCTGCAAGACTGTTCTGCACATAATTTATACTTTTATACCTGTTTGTCATGGCAAAAGTGGGAAAAGTTCTGGCTTACTATAATTCACAAACCAGGGTTTTGATTTTTTCTCCCATTCATACACATTGTTGAACAGATGTGTGAAAACAACTCCTGGGGGCATTCAATGAGGTCCAAATATCCAGGCTCCATGTAACTCTAAACTACCAGGCACACATATTGGTCCTTGAGGGCCCAAAAGAATGTCAGCTAAACCATCATTATTTCAGGCATATGAGGTATACCTTTTGTTAACTAGTTGTACATACCAAAAACAAGAAAAGGGAGAGATGTTTTGATCACAACGAAATATTCAGGGGTCTAAGATGTAGTCGACACTTTTCCCATCAGGTGGAGGTTTTAGAGTTACCATATTTTCAACTAAGTACATGGTTTAAGCAATGGCAATAATGCTGTAACTATACTGCTTAATTCCTCATAGCACCAGCAATGGATACATTAAGGGAAATAAATTCTATTTCTGTGCTTCTGAAATAACCCCTAAATCTCATCTACTTTTGTATTCCCTCAAATACAACATAAAACATTAAGACAAAGTATTTATAAATACTATCAAGAGATGTAGTAATAAGCAGCAGACAAGTTGAATCTTGCTATGGTATTGTGTTATATTTATTATATGCAGGCACACAAATCTAAAAAATATAATTTAAACAAGACTCTGTCTTGTCTACCGTCCAGGAGCTAGAAAAGGACTGAGAAAAAAAGATTCTGGGTTAATCAGAGTTTTCTCAATTACAGCTGTGTAACAGAAAAACTCTCATTTAAGACTGTGTGATCTGCTTGAAACCAGCTAAAAGAGTGCCATAGTTAGAGACTTTCATATACAGTTATTCAAGCACAGACAAGTTGACTGTCTGTCAGAGATGCTACAGAAGGGAATTTTACCCTGGCTATGAGGAAATGAAGACGATCACTTCCAGCTCTAATGCCTACAATTTTAATACGATCATTAACCTCAGCCATCATGAAGAGTGACCTCAAATTATTCCCAATCCATTCATCTACTCATATTTTAAAAAATCTACTTAATCATCAAAGCTTGAGTGACTATTATATTCCAGACACTGTTTCAAGGCTGGAAGAGAACAGAGAATAAGAAAGATAATGCAATCTCTGCCATCATGGAGCTTGCTTTCTTTGGGAAGAAGTCTATCAAAGTACAAATAAACAAAGACAATTGGTATTTTATGATTATTCTGTTACTCTTCTTAAAAAATTGGTAAGTGCTCTGAAGGAAATAAATTAAGGTGATATTATTATGACTAAATGAGATTCTGGATCATCAAGAAAAAAAAACTTTTTAAGAAGTAACATTTAAGTTGCATGCCAAGGAATGGAAAGAAATAATCTATGGAAAAATATTCTGGAAATATGCTAGAAAAAGGAACAGTGTGTGCAAAGGCCCTGAGGCAAGATCAAGCTTATTCAAATCTAAGAACAAAAAGAAGCTAAAAAGTTAAGTCACAAGATAATACACAAATTTTCACCTGCTGGTCCCTAACTTCAACTATATGTGGATATTTTCTTGCAGTGAGTCAGACATGTATATCATCCAAAAGAAATATCTGGTTTGAAATTACTTTGGAAATTCTGCCTGAGACTCTTGACAAGGGCACAACCCTATTAAGGATCACAGCCATCATTTTCAAAAGCCTAACTTTGGCAATCACTGGCAGACATTTAACAGAGGTGTTTAATATCCTCCCTAAAATACCATGCTGAGAAGAACAAACATTCTAGCATGTCTGCAAAGTGAACGTAGTGTCTCACAATTGAAAATTGGCTGGAGCTTACCCGCTGACTGCTTTGCCAGCAGTCCAGTGTTTAAAACCTTGAATTCCTGTCCGTTCATCTGTACTTGTGTTTATGTCTCTCACTTAAGCAGTTTTCAACACACTTCTGTGGTTCTTTTGATATAGTGAATGTGCAGGTGTATGTCTGACTATGCCAGGGACTGTGTCCAGAACTGGTCTTTATTGCTAAAACAGACATCTTTGAATATTTGAATCACAGCACATGCCATATTTACTCTTGTGTAGGTAGGCCAATTTTCCTCCAGCTAACAGATATTTTAAAATTATTTCTCCCTGCTTACTCCTCCACTTTCCCCCATTCCTTATGCTAAATAATTCAGTGCACTACTCCAAAAGTGGATGTGAGTCACCCAACCCATCTATATCCTTTCAGGGTTAGAGAGAAGGTCAAAAAAAAAAAAATCCAGGAAAAGCAGTCTATAGCCAACAGACTTAAAAACTCTGGGTATCTATCTCAATAGATCAAAATAATTGCTGCAACTGAACTAAGATTTTATTTTTATCTAATTTCCTGCAAAAGAAACATAATTTGGGGAGACTATTTAGGCAAGGGAGTAAAAAATTCATTGCAGCTAGCCTGTTTCTAAAGTCTCCTCTGAAACTCAGGTTTTGAAGCCTTTGCAATTATGAATGAAAAATCCATGTGTTACAAAATGCATTTCTGGGAAAATGCCCAAGACACAATGTGCCATGTGCTGGTCTAATACTGACATTAATCTAATGAATGGTATATTAGAAAAATGATTTGTGTACATCCCAATAGAAAGTGTGTTTTCTGAGCAAAGCTTTTGGAATGAAATGCAAAAAATAACTCCATCCCTTAAACATAGCTTGCAGCTACCACATCAACCAATAAGATAAGTTAGTGCACCTTTGCCAAGGTTGAGTGATTGCCCTGCCTTTGTTGCCCAGGGGGAAAACGTTTTCCAAATCTTGTGCAGGTGTCTAAGAGACACTACCTAAAAGGAAAGGAACTGCATTCTTCTTTGTGAGCCCCTGGAAGACTCTTCATATACAAGCATTTTTTTCTTCTTTTTCTTTTAATACTAGATCATTTTTCAAGTGCAACAAAAACTAAGTCCCTGTCTATCCAGGGGTTAATTTGGCTAAACTTGATACACCACACTGTGACTGGCTTAATATTTCACTCCAAAAGTTATATCATCTTTTATCTTTTATTTATAGTGATCTTCATATTCATTTCTCAACTGAGGCAGGTACTTCATTCAGGGAAAGCTAGCATTGATTTCTAATCTTTCTTCTTTCCCTTTTTGTAATGCATACTTTTTGGCCACTAAGAAATAGCATTAACAGGATTTTTTTTAAGAAAAAATAAGAGTTTGAGATCAGGGATCTTTTTAACCTTCTAAAAACAGAATCAGCCTTTGTCACCCAGTTGGTGCCTTGACTTTAAATAAAACCTCATTCCATTTTTTAAAGTGCATTTTTCCTCAGAAGAAATGAAACCCTAATTGAAACATTCAATGTGAGGACAGGCTCTAAAGAGAGGTTTTAAATGATGTAGGAGATGAGGAATTAAATGCTCTTTGCCAAGTACAAATGAATTCATGGTAGAACCTAGAGTCAAGGCCAATAGATTCATAATTGCATGTTAAGGAATTGAAATTTCATCTAGTTGTCCTGAGAAGCAGCCAAAAAAATAGCAAATCAAGGTGTATATTGAACTCAGCTATCTGGCAAACATAACAGCAATGTTTCTTATATCACAAGATGCCAGTAGGAGCAGAATGGAACTTGAAACTGAGACTTCAAAGCATCTTTGGGGTTGAGCCATCCAGATTAACACATGCCCAAAGTACACCAGAGGCAAAAACTGAATGCAAAATTTTTTAGAAATCTGAACAAAATTAACCTCTGGCTCTTCAACTGCAGCTTCCATTTTGAGGTCAAATTTCTGCTCTTTAGGGTCTTATTTTCTTCACAACTAATGGTCTTCTAATACATCTGGTCTTTCCTATCCTCCTTCTCAAATACCCTCTTGGGTTCTGCATATGTTTTTGAGTCTGATCATCTGTTTCATTACTTAATCCCCAGGAGAAACATGGATAATGTCTTCTGTGATGTCTTAGAATCAAAGGTGCTCTGTAAATGATATCTGTCAAACATTATCCTATGCCACACATAGATCTTTGGTCTTGAGTGCATATTAAGAAACACCATCATCTTTTACTGCTTCTGGCATGGTTACAAATTAGTCTCTTCTAAGGAAAGCCCTAGAGAGCATAAAAACGAGAGTTTTATTAAAAGCCTTTGTGATAGGAGCTGGCCTGATAAAAAAGGATTGAACATTAGAACTGAGGTCCATTAGCAGCTCTGTCACCAGCTAGCTGCAAAAACTTGAGCAAATCATTAAACTCTCTGGTCTTCCATTTTCTCATGTAAAATGAGGTGACTGGAATACATAATCTCTGTAATCCCTTCGAGTCTCAAACTCGATGACACAGAAGAGAGAAGGAACGTTATTTCATTAATGTTCCTGGCTTTTCCCTCTATCTAGTAATGTAAAGAGAGTCTTACCGCATCACAGCATGAACTTTCTCAAACTGGATTTCCAGAAAGGTGGTGGAAGTCTCTTACAGGGTTAATTTTCTTAGCTCTCGGTTTGGATTCCTCCAGCACATTGTGTCCAGCCTTAATATTTTACACTGTAAGCCATATCATCTTTTATCTTTTATTTATAGTGATCCTCATATTAATTTCTCAATAGCAGCTGGTGCGGCAGGAGGGACAAGTCATTGATCTTCCAATTTATCCGCTACTCTTACATATCCTGAGGTCGAGGCAGCCTGGAGAGATTGATGGAGCCCTGGCGCCCGCCCAGCAGCTGTGTGTTCCTCATGCATGAAAATCAACCACAGGAAACTGAAATTCGACAATTGGCAGCAATATCAGCCACCTCTGTAATAAATATAACAGGGCGTTCTTTAATAATTGAATGGGGTGTCTGGGATTCGGTAATGAAAAAGCTCCTGTATGAGAGGGCCAGTGGAGCACTGGACTTGCTAGAGGTGGTATATTTGGGGATGGGGGTGGAATGGAGGGGGAGGTGTTTGCAGATGTCAGCTTCTCATACAGCAAACATTCTTATTCCTTGATTCTCAAGCAAGTCGTGATACAAAGCAAGCAATACTTGCTTTGTCTTCTGTAAAGCCAAATACTTTTTTCTGAAACATTTTTAAAATTCTGCAAGAAAACCAACAGATCCTCAGATTTTGTTATTGCCCAACAATATAAAAGGAAATGGTCCTTTAAGCTACACTACATTAGTCACAGATATTAATATCAGGTGAACGGTTCCCAGAGCTTTGAATCACTTACATATTCTCATAGGGACAGACCACTAATTGATTCTTAAAGGAAGGTCTGCATTCCTTGACATGACTGAGCAGTGGCCTTCAATAGGCCTAACTGTGGTCTCAGTTGATTTGATCCCCTGACAGCAGTTTAACCCTGAGCTGGTTACTTAGTCCCCCTGCTTGTTCTTCATCTAACCATTCTTGCTTAAACTCAAGTGTTGTAGACTCATTTGATCATCAGCCTTGTGTCTCTGTCTGGACAAAAACCCACCCGTTGAGGCTTAGCTCTCTCTTTTATACTCTATGTCTAGGAAAACAAATGTTGAAATGCAGAAGCAGAGTTTCCCTTTAGGCCACATAGATGATGCTGTGGTGGCAGGACAGCAAAACAATCCACAGGTGTGGCTGAGATGTAGAAATACAAGGAAGCAAACTTTCCCTTTAGCAGCCCATGGAAATATTTTCTCTCCATGGTTATTACTCAGCATGCAGACTATATAGACACACATATTATCTCTGCTTTTTTTTTTTTAATAATAGAGTGAATAATAATGCCCTCCAGGGATAAAGTGGAATGTCAAGCTGCTCAGAAATTTCAAGCACAGAATTGCCAGGAACTATTTACTTCTAACAAAAAAATGTTAACAGAGATTTTGAGTGTACATGAGGTTTGAGCAATGTTATGATTTTCACAGATAAATCCTCACAAAGGGTTCTACCCAGTGTGTAGTTTATCTTCCCTTGATGAACGGCCGATCCCTTTGAGTTTTTAAATCACAATAAATGTATCAAATGACTTAATCTCATACAGGACCATTGTCTGTCATAAATAGACAATCAAAATGGGTAATTCCTCCAGCAGGAATACACAACTTACATATTTTAAAATTTTTGTGTCTTTTTGCCCCTTTTTTAAAAGACTATTTTCCTCTTTTGTTCTCTAACCAGGCTTTATTTCATAATTATTTATGGATATTAATAAGTAAAAATTCAAGTGAAAACTGGCTCACAAACAGAAAATAAGATATTTAAAATGTAATATTATTTTGTGCAGTGTGGATCAGACTCACTGAAAATGATGAGTGTATTTTCTGGATAGTACCTCACCTAGTGTTACCATTAACAATGTGGTAGAAATAGGAGTAAGAACAATAGTAATAAAGTAGGGGTAGTAATGATGCTGTGTATCTATGCAGTACATAACGATCTTCAAAATATTTGTAAATTTTATTGTTTCAATGCAAAGATCTTCACAACAATCTTCTGTGGTAGGCAGCCCAGGTATCCTTATTTTATACATAAGCAAACAAAACTCCAAAGATATTAAGTAATTCACACAGCTAAGAAGTCAGAGAATCAGATTCTCTAACTACTAGCCTGGGCTCTTCCCTATAAATTGGTGAAAATATTCTAAAGTAACAACACTAATAAGAGAGAAATTAAGAACAAGAGATCCCCAGAACTCCTGTATGTAGTATGAGAAAATTGGAGGTAAGCTATTGTGATATGAGAATTATTAGAGACCAACAAGAATTTGGGGGCTGACTGGAAAAGTGTAAATGGAAGGGGTGGTGTGAGTATATGTAATTTTAAACACTGGATTCGCAGGATATTATGCAATTGGCCATTTGCCTAAAAATAATTCAAATTTGAGGAAGCAAAAGGCTTGAGCCAGTCTAGAAACATATTTCCTACAGAAGTATGTTTAGAAACATATTTCCTACAGAAGTATCTAACGACCCACATTTTGTAGCCCTTGCTGCAGAGTTTATGTCATCTACTTATTTGTCTGTCCCCGTGTAATATTATTTTCGATGAGACAAAAACACAACAATATATGCTTACTTTGTGAAAGAGTTCTAGAAGATTTGGGGCCTATCCACAGGCAAATCACTTAACAGTAAGCATGTGAAGGAGCAGTCATGTCGTGCAAATGGCCAGAATAACTGATGTCAGTCACTGAACATTGGAATATGCTTCCTCAAGCAGCATGGGACTTTGCAACCACAACTCTTCCTGCGACCCCATCACTCACTGGGAATCTATGGGACTCATCCTCCAGGTGCTTACTGAACACTGGCTCCAGGCAGTGGAGCTTGGAGCTTGGAGTGGAGATAGGGTCAACCTGGTATAGTGCCTCTAAGTATCCTCTCTTCATCAGTGAGAGTGTGGATTATCAGGTGAATGATTTAGGCAGCCAAGGATCCTACTCAGTAAAAGTTTAACCATGTTAGCAAATCTTTAAAGTGTCATCAATAAAGTTATGAAAAATAGTTGGATGCAAGTATCTAACTAGTCCAAGCTTATTGCACACATAATTGTCTTTGGTTTAATTATATGCACTTTCTTAAGTAGTCTGATATTACCAAATGAACACAACTTAAATAGGCCAAAGTGAATCAAATGATATAGAGGAGCCAAAAAAGAGGAAAGTGATCATCCGATCCTAACGACCAAAACCAAAAAAAACTTGATTCTTTAAAAAATGGCCAGGTATTCCCTGAAGAAGAAGAAGGAAAAAAAAATGAAGTAAAGAACGCTAAGGCAGAACAGCAGGAAAGAGTATTTGCCACTACTAAGAATATTAATAGAAACCTGCATCACTGGTTATTTGGAAATTCATTATATTTTCTTTGCTTTATCTGCACTGAAAGCTACATAATATAAATCCCAGAACCGCTGAGAAACATGCTTGTCAAACCTCTGGAACAGCTCGGGACTCTGTTATATAAACTTTGGGAGACTATTAAACTTGAAGTAGAAAGCCCTTTGAAAATAGATGTTCTTATTCTGTTTTGGCATATTCATCCCCTGTAGGAGAGTTGTGACTCAAAGAACATTAAATAGCAATAATTTGTTTTAAAAGCAGTTGTGAAAACATTGTACTTCAAAAGGCGTAAATCTGAAAACACTTCAAATATGAGGTTTAGGATTACCAGTATGGTTTCCTAATCTCCTAATTATTTGAAAATGAGGACACTTTTACATTTCTCTCTTTTTGGAATGACTGGAAATACCAATTAAACATAACAAATTAAGAGAATATCCCTTGAGAAATAAAAACGTGTGTGCATATTCTACCTGTTGACCTTCTGTTAGTGATTAATAATTTGTCTCCAATCAGTTCAGTGAAGCTTCCTATGTCAAAGAAATTTGGTGGCAATAATTTAGGGCTTACTTAAGCATTTACATCCTACAGTCGCCGGAAGTGCATTTATCTGTGGAAAATGATAATTTATGTGTATGAGCCATGCTTACCAGTAAGTGATACCAACACATTCTCTGTACTTTCTTAGGGAACTTCCAATTTTCTTCCTCTGCTGCTCCAATGATGGCTACACAGTCTCTATGTGCGTGCAGCTGTAAGCCATCTCACCACAGTCATCAGCAGGCACAGGCAAACCATTTATCATCAGATGGCACGATTGCCACTGGGTGTCACTGCTCCCAGGGACATGGACCAGAGCCTTTGACGGGTTACAGTGAGGTTATGATCCTCAAGTGCTCAGTGCAATGAAGCTATAAGATGCTCTGAGCAGATGTGGAATAAATTTTGTTTTTCCCTTTTGTTGACATGTTATTAGAGAGATATTAAAAACTATTGCTGAGATCTCAATGAATATTGCTTTATTCCATTTTATTAACAGCCCCAGTTCTCAAGAGAGTCTGGGTATATGTTTTGAGGGAAACAAACTACATAAAAATTCAGTTAACAAATACCATATTGGACTTGACTTTTCTATTCTCAACTGGTATATTTTTGTTGTAATAAACTTCTGTGCCTAATTTTAAAAAGCTGGTTTTATTAAGCTATAATTGACATACAACAAACTGCATATACTTAACATATGCAATCTGATAACTTTTGACATATGCATATACCCATGAAACCATTAACACAATCAAATAAATGAGCATACCTGGTCACCCATAAAAATTTCCTCATGCCCCTCCATGTGTTGTTTTTAGCACTTTTCCCCATCCTGTTCTTCCACGTGCCCAGGCAAGTACCAATCTATTTTTTGTCACTATGTATGTGTTGTCATTTTCTAGACATGTATATACATGGGTTCATATAGTATATACTCTCTTGTCTGGCTTTATTTTAACTAAGCATATTTATTTTGAGATAATCTATATTTTTGTTTGTATCAATAATCTATTCCAATGTGTTGCTGAATAGTATTCCTTGTATGGGTCAACCACAATGTGTTTATTTATTTGGATTATAATGTTCAGTTATTAATAGCAAAGCTATTATGTACATTTATTTACAAGACTTTGTATGAGCAAAGGGATAGAAGGGCTAGATCATATGACATAAATATGTTTAATGTTTAAATATTCTGCCAAACTGTTTCTGAAGTGATTGCAGGATAAAAGAGTTCTAGTCACTACACTTTTTCACCAATACTTGGTGTAGTCAGACTTTTTACATTTAGCTCTGCAGTAGGTATGTAGTGGTATCTCCTTGTAGTTTTAATTTTCACTTAGTTACAATTGATTATGATGAGCAAATTTTCATGTGCTTGTTTGCCATCTTTACCACCCTTGGTAAAATCTCTTTTTAAATCTTTTTTTGTCTATGTTTTTATTTTTTTAAAAAACTTAAATTATTAAGATTTGAGAATTCCTTATATAGATATAGATTTTTCACATACATAATTTATAAGTATTTTCTCCCAATCCATGCTTTGTCCTTTCATTCTTTTACTAATGTCTTTCAAAGAGCAGTAGGTTTCAATTTTGATGAAATCGAAATTGTCTTTTTTTTTTGAGTTGGAGTCTCACTCGGTCACCCAGACTGGAGAGCAGTGGCCGCTCCCGGCCACCGCATCTTTGCCTGCTGGGCTCCGGCGATCCTTCCGCCTCAGCCTTCCAAGTAGCCAGAATTACAGGCATGCGCTACCATGCCCGGCTGATTTTTTGATTTATTGCAGAGATGAGGTCTCGCTGCCCAGGCGGGTCTCAAACCCACGGGCTCAGGCAATCCACTCACCTCAGCCTCCCAAAGACACGGGATTACAGGCTGAGCCACTGAGCCCGGCTAAATTGTCTTTTTTTTTAATGGATATTGTTTTTGATGTTGTCTCTAGGAAGTCTTTGCCTAACCCTAACTCAAATGATTTTATTCCATGTTTTATGGAGAAATTGTATAGATTTATGTTTTGCATTTTGGGTTTTAATCTATTTTGAGTTATCCTTTATAGGAAAGGAGGTAGTAACCAAAGTTCATTCTTTTTTGTATGGTTATCTATGCACCATACTTATACACTACATATCCAGCACTATTTGTCAAAAAGACTATCTTTTCTCTACTGAATTGTTTTTGTACCTTTGCTGAAAATCAGTTGTTCTTACATGTTTCGGGGTCTACTTACAGGATCTCGATTCTATTCCACTGATTAATTATGTCTGACTTTGTTATAATAAATTATTTCCCTGATTGCTTTCAATTGCTTGTGTAGACTTCCAGTAATTTGGCCTCACCATTTTACCAGACATACTTAGGTATATATGAAATACTTTTTATAGTCAGTGGAGCTTGGGCTCAAACTAAAATTACTCCCAAAAACACTTTTTAAAAACTGAGGTGTAAAAAAAAAAATGTGTATTCTATAGACCTCCAGATGCAACCAAATTCATGCTAATCTCTTCTCAAAAAGCTGCTTGGCAGCCGGGCTTGGTGGCTCAGCCTGTAATCCCGCGCCTTTGGGAGGCTGAGGTGAGCGGATTGCCTGAGCCCGCGGGTTCGAGACCCGCCTGGGCAGCGAGACCTCATCTCTACAATAAATCAAAAAATCAGCCGGGCGTGGTAGCACATGCCTGTAATTCCGGCTACTCGGAAGGCTGAGGTGGAAGGATCGCCGGAGCCCAGCAGGTTGAGGCTGCGGTGGCCAGGAGCGGCCACTGCACTCCAGTCTGGGCAACAGAGTGAGACTCCAACTCAAAAAAAAAAAAAAAAGCTGCTTGGCATGTTTGCAGGCGTGTGGAATATAGGAAGTATGTAGGTAGGTAGTAGAGGGGGAGGTAATCCTAAAAGAACAGTACAGAATAATGGGGGGGATAAAATAGATAGAAATACTCAAATATATTACTAAATGTTAAGATAAAATATGTATAGAAGTATTTTAAAAATTATTTTGTGGCCGGGCTCGGTGACTCAGTCTGTAATCCCGCGCTTTGGAAGGCTGAGGTGAGTGGATTGCCTGAGCCCACGGGTTCGAGACCCACCTGGGCAACTTGACAACACCTCATTCCTATAATAAATCAAAAAATTAGCCGGGCATGGTAGCGTGCGCCTGTAGTTCCAGTTACTTGGAAGGTTGAGGCGGAAGGATCGCCGGAACCCAGCAGATCGAGGCTGCAGTGGCCGGGAGCGGCCACTGCCCTCCAGTCTGGGTGACAGAGTGAGACTCCAACTCAAAAAAAAAATTGATTTTGTATTATGAGAAAATTAAGCAAATCATAAAATACAAAAATTTAAAGAATATTTTTAAATGCTTTTATTTGGCAAATGCAGAAATACTAGGAATAATATAGAAGAATTTTCTAGAAACAATTTGTCTTTTATTTTTCATCCTCATATGGTGCTTTGTTGTATTTTATTCAGTGTCTTGTACACGTGGGTGTGAGTAAGATGAAACTTCTCTCAAAAAAGAGAAATGAACAAAGAATATATGTTGTCAACTTGTCTAAAACATTTTTCATGTTCTGACTCATTTTTCTTTGTATTGGCATTTTAAGAGATTTTGTTGTTTTTTTAAAAAATTTGACTATTATAAAAACCTTGATAACTTCAGTGAAATCCCAGGAAAATAATATAAACAACTGTAATAGAAAGTGAAAAGATGATAATAGCAATCAGCACTGTGATATTTCTTGTCAATTTCTTCATCACTTATAATAGTCACAAATCCCATATTTATTTGACCTTTTGACCTTTAGTTTTTACTTTGGTGAAGGAAGTTCTTTTGATAAGCAGTTCGCTTTTTGCTTTTTCTTTTTTTTCTCATTATGTCTTTGCAGTTAAAAATAATTAATGATCATACTTTGATACAACCTCCTTAGAGTATGGTGCAGTAGAATGAAAGATAGTCTAACCATTTGTAGATCTTTAAATTCAAGGAAATTTAAGGGCTTGATGTTTGAATGCTGTGGAATTTAGCTTCATTTCCCAGAAAGAAATGGGAAACTTCAAGTTTAAATAACCTTATGTTACTTATAATAAATAGACACATGTTCATAGAAGGCATCTATTCTAAGCATAATTATGTATTGGGGAAAAACAAGAGCTATAAAACCCACTCCTGACTATAAGAAGTATAGAATTTAGTTGTCAGGAGAGGATTCAATGGCTCAGGGAGCTTGAGGCTAGTAGTCCAAAGGTCATACTTTGATAAACATTGTGCTAGAACAGACCAGTCTACTTTTATTAGAATCCTTAATTGCAGTTTCTAAAATTCTTAACTGCAGTGAATATAAATCTCAAAATCCACTTTAAGAATTTTCTCAAGGGTGCTAAGGATCAAATAATCATTTGTGACTGAGTAGGCAAAGGTGTTGACAACTCTGACAGGCCACACTTTCCATCATGTTCTTTGCTCAGCGTGTTACGTTCCTGTATTAGACAACCATTTATGCCGAAGTTGATGACACAGAGAGGGAAAGAGAGAGCAACCCACAGTTGCTTTTCTTTTCAGTCCTTCCCTCCTCACCAGTAAGCCGAAGGTAGAAAGTGTTTGGAAAACGCATGCCTATCAAGAGGTGAAATAAAACAGTTAAGTTAGTTTGTATAGCATTTCCACTATGATGGTTTTTCAAAAAGAAAAAGAAATATGTATGCGTATACAACTACAAAATATGAATTGTGTAATTTTTTGATGATTTTGCATATCAGGTAAATATTCTCATATTTATATGTAAAACTGACATTACCTGATATAAAGAGGAATGGTGAGATTTATTCTCATAGATTTAAATTTTTATTTACTTAGAAAAAATATTAAATAGCTAATTTAAAACTCCATGAAAGTTGAAAGACTGCAGAAGAAAGGAAAAAGCTTTATGTTTCATTTATTTATATTATTGCTGCTTTTTTAGAGACAGGATCTCATTCTGTCATCCAGGCTGGAGTGTAGCGATGCAATCAGAGCTCACTGCAGCCTTCAACTTCTGGCTCAAGGGATTCTCCTGTCTCAGCCTCCCAAATAGCTGGGACTACAGGTACAGGCCACCACATCTGATTCTTCATGTTTTAGTACCTGATACTCTTCTGGGTCTGCCATGATAAAATAGTCATTCCTCAGCATCTGTGGGTAATTGGTTTCTGGACCCCTGGCAATACCAAAATCAACAGATACTCAATTCCCATATATAAAATAGTGTGGTATTTGTATATAACCTATGCACATCCTACCATATATTTTAAATCATCTCTAGATGATTTATAGTATCAAATACAATGTAAAGGCGATGTAAATAGTAATTATAGCAGAGTGCTTTCTAAAATGTTATATTATTTTTATTGTTATATTGCTATTTTAGATCTGCAGTTGGTTGAATCTATGGATGTGAAGCCCATGGATACGGAGGGCCAACTGTACCACAAACTGTTTAGCTTAAACACTAGGAATTCATTCGTTCACAGTTCTGGAGGCTAGAAGTCCAAAAATCCAGGTGTTGATAGGGTGATGTTCTTTCTGAAGGCTCTAAGAAAGAATTGTTCCTTGTCCCTTACAGTGTCTGGTGGTTGTCAGAAATCCTTGGCATTCCTTGGCAGCCTATCTGCATCATTTCAATCTCTGCCTCCGTCATATAACCATTTTCCCTCTATTTGCATGTGTGTTTCCAAATCTCCTTCTCTTTATAAAAATATTAGTCATTGGCTTTAGCACCCTAATCCAGTATGACCTCATTTTGACTTGATTACATCTGAAAAAAAAAAAATCCTAATTCTATATCCAAATAAGGTTACCTTCACAAGTTCCATGTGAACATGAATTTGAGGGGATGCTATTTGACCCAAGTGAAAATACCTTTAACAGCAACTTAACCTTGCTTGTTGAACAACGAAGTCTATACTTACGTTTTTCAGTAGGCTCCACATGTTATAGTTAGCCCTTATGCCATCTTTTTATTGATAGAGTTCATGTTAGAAAACACAGTTTAATGAGACAGCACAGGAAGTCTGCTAAGTGAACTCCAGAATTATACAGACTCTCCCACTCTGTTGCAGCTGGTTAGTTCTTGGCAAGCCCATGTGAGAAAGACTTGCCCATATAGGAACCATACCTATTGAGCATGGAGAAGCAGAGAACTTTAGTCTCTGTAAGGCAGATTCACCTCCAAGATGAAGAAAAGAAGATCTGAACAAAGTATGACCAATTATTCTTTTCAACTTTCCAGTCAAACAGGCCAATTCAGAGGTCAAAATTTAATATTCTGTGTCAGAGATCAAAGCAGACTAATCAAATTCTCATGGAAGCAATACTAGGAATAAAAAATTTTCACTAACTTTTAAGTTTTTACTATACTTCCTGGTTTTTAACTCTCTTAATCTATTGATTATGCCTTTAAGTCTAAGGTCAATAGACTATGGCTATCCCTTTCAACAAAACGAATTAGAGGTTTATTGGAATATCTCTGCTCCCATTTTCATGGGGCTACTCATTTGGGTAGAATTTTGGGGACTGGTAGTAAGCAACTTAGATTTTTGTTTCAGAAGTCTCTGAAATAGGTGAGAAAATGCATTAATTGAATAAACCCAAGGTTATTAATATCCAATGATGAAAATCAACTGGCTATTCTGTTAGCCATCCTAATATATACATCTAGCCATAGAAATATAACAAAGAGGTTAAATGACAAATTAAGATGAAATATATAGGCTGGGCACAGTGACCGAGAGCTGTAATCCTAGTGCCTAAGAGAGCAGGCATCCTGCTCTGGTTCTTCTCAGCAAACTGAATTAACCTGCCATTCACATATTTACACAGTCTACAAAAACAAGCTAATGGCAAAACATGGAAAGCCTAGGTTCTTCTCTCTTCTTCAGTAAGGCCAACTTTAGGAAATAGATGGAAAATGAATGATCTAACAAGTAAAGCCCTAAATAAGTGCTCTCTCCATGCTATAATCCCAGTGTTTTAAGGGACCAAGGCAGGAGAATTGCTTGAGGCCAGGAGTACAAAGGCAGCCTGGGCAACATAGCAAGGCCTCATCTCCACAAAAATTATTTTTTAAAAATTAACCAAATGTGGTGGTGCAGTCCTAGTTGCTATAGTCCTAGTTGCTCAGAAAACTGAATCAGAAGAATCACTTCAGCCCAGAAATTCTAGGTTGCAGTGAGTTATGGTCACTTCACTGCAGTCCAGCCTGGTGACAAAGCAAGACTCTGTCTCCAAAAAAAAGGAAAGGAAGAAAAGAAGAACAGAAAAAAGAAAAAAAAAAGAGAAATGCATAAAGTTGTTATAATAATATAATTTAAGCATTATGTAAATATTTACATTTGAAAGTAAGCCCTTCCTATTGTCAAATTCTTCAGGGAGAAATTAAAAGGTATATATTAAGCCCTCCAAAGTATTGAAGTGCAAGTTTGAAATCAAGCATCCTTGTTATTGAGGGTCAAAAGTCCAAAGGTCTAAGTGTTCATAAATCTTCCCAAATTTCTTATTTGGTTCATTCTCAGTAGCAGGGTTCTCTGTGCCTCAGTGGGATTGAGGGCAGTGGGATTGAGGGCTCATTCAATATTTGCAGCTTGGCTTTCTCTCATCGACATGAATGTAGGTCTTCCAGGGTCTCAGATGTTTTATCAGTTTAATGCAAATCTCTCATAAACCTTGAGTTTAAATAATTCAAAGAGTTAATAAGATAATTGTTTCTTGTAGGACTGGTCTTATTACCAAGAAATTTAGAAAGTGAGTTAACTCCCAGTCCTTACAACAGTTAAACTAAGCAAAATTTTGTTCCCAAAATCCAGAATTTGGCCAAATAACATAGCAGAAACTCAATGGCATTTAAGAGAAAGATAAAATATTTTGTTTTAGTCTCAATAGGATCACGACCACTTTTAGTCTCTGCCACTTATGTGAAATTTTTCACCTGTGAACTTAGAATTCAGAGGATTATTTCAGCATGAGGTTAATTTGACACTATTAATTTGTGATTCAGTCTTCATTTATACTTCCTTTTTGATCATTCTGTTGCTCACACTAAAACCTGCCTTTTGAAGACATTTTTTTGCTCAGATGGAATTAACAGCCAGTGTTAGCTTGGTCCACATCTTAAAGGGAGTCACTCAAGCCTATAGAAGCCACATAAGTCAATGCCGACAGGTCCTGATCTTCCTACAACTGAATTTTTGTCTCAGTTAAGTCTGCTTAAAAATAGGTGTGTCTGAAAGGTAAGCTACAATGGGCAGTTGCCTGAGATTTTCCTGCCTAGTAGACTCATGAACACTCCACAGTCCAGTGCTAGGTAAAGATCTCAGTACAATAAAGATTCCACTGGTCCCTTCTTCTTTCTCAGTCACTTGGAACCCCACTTATTAAAGCTACGCCTTTTTCTTAAGTCTCTACCTCCACTCTCCTATGCTCTAGGCTGCAGTCATCAGCAAAAATCAAAGTATCTTATGGCTGGTGTAGTGGGTTCAACGGTGGTCCCCCCCCAAGGATATGTTCAAGGCCTGATCCCCAGAACCTGTGAATGTTACCTATTTAGGGGGGAAAGAGCTTTGTAGATATAATTAAGTTAAGGATCTTGAGATGAGATTTCAGTGAGTTATCTTCTATTATCTGGAGGAGCCTAAATACTATGACAGGTGTCCTTATAAGAGAAGCACAGGGGGAAATTTGAGATAGAATGAGAGAAGAAAATAGAAACACACAGAGGAGAAGGTAAGGTGAAGATAGAGTGGTGATGTGAGCACAAGCCAAGGACACCACACCCACCAGAAGCTAAAAGAGGCAATGAATGCTCTCCCTTAAGGCATTGTTAGAGAGTGCTGACACCTTGATTTCAGACTTTTGGCCTCCAGAACAATAAAATAGTCCGTTTAATTTCTGTTGTTTTAAGCCACCAAGTTTGTGGCAACTTGTTATGGAAGGCAGAGGAAACTAATATAGCAGGTATTAAACCTTTTCCCAGGCTTCAGCAGTTTACTGCACATACCTGCCTGAGCTAATTTAAATATTTTCGAACTATGAAAATCAAAACATACTACTACATATTAAAGGCCAAGGCACAAAACCATGTCCTTGGCAGTACCAAAACACTTTCCACATGAAAACTTTACTTTCAAAAACGATGAAATTTTCCTTTTATTTTTCAATGTTCCAGATAATGCACCAAATATTTGGGTAACTTATTGGCCCTCTGGTAAGTACAACACCTTTCATCCAAATTTAGAATATTAGGAAGTAAAATCAAAGGGTAAATGAATGTCAAAATATTCCTTTTACTATTGATAACCTTGGTTTAAGAACTCCAGTTTGAATGAGAGTGATACGGCTCCAAAACTGAACTCCAGAATTGGACAGACTTACCACCAAGTAATGCACAGGATTGCAGAAACAGAAGAAACTCACTCACACTCTCATAGGAGAAACGAGAATTAGTGAAGCTATGCATGTCAGTTCAGTTGATTCTTCCCAAATTTTCCAGTTAAGTTACTGACCCAACCGGGGGCACAGTGAGTAAAGGAAGAAAGTCAAGGGGCTCTCTGGACAGGACTGAAGGAGCAAGGAAGGAGTGTTCACACACTCCATCTTCCTCCCCTAAAAAACTCACATTTAAAATGTAAAACAAATCAGAAACTACTTTACTGATGATTTACTCACAGAACAATAAAAACTAATCAGGAACCTTGTGCTTCATCAACTGTCTTGGCTCAATCTGGATAATATGCTGCAGGTTCTACATCAGCACTTGCTGCCTCACCTTTCATTTTATGTTGTAGCAATGGCTTCTTTCCTTAAACCTCGTGAACCAACCTCTGCTAGCTTCACACTTTTCTTCTGCAGTTTTACCACCTTTCCCAGCCTTCATAGACTTAGGGTCTTTCTCTGTTTTAGGCTTTAGCTTAAGGAAATGTTGCTGGTTTGATCTTCCATCTAAATGACTAAAATTGTCTTCATATCAGCAATAAAACTGTTTTACTTTCTTATCTTTTGCATGTTCTTTAGAGTAACACTTTTTCTTTAAAAACTCTTCCTTTGCATCCACAAATTGGCTGTTTGGTGCAAGGAGCCTATCTTGGCTTTTGTCATGCCTTCCTTACTAAGCTTAACCAATTCTGGCTTTCAATTTAACGTGTGAGATGTGAGACGCTTTCTTTCAGAACACTTTTTAGCCCTTGTTAGGGTTACTAACCAACCTAATTTCAATATTCCTGCATTTCAAGGAATAGAAAGACTTGAAGACAGGGTGCTAGATGGAGAAAAAGCTGATTGGTGAAGCAGTCAGAACACTATAGATCAAATTCACCATCATTTATGGCAAGGTTTGTGCCACTCCAATATAATTATAATAGTAACATCAAAGATCACCAATCACAGATACTATAATGGATTATAAAAATGAAAATGTTTGAAATATTGCAAGAATTATCAAAATGTAGCATGAGACAAAAAATGAGCACATGCTATTGAAAAAATGGTACCAATAAACCTGCTCAAAGCAGAGTTACCACAAACATTCAATATGTTTTTAAAAATGCAATATATGTGAAGTGCAACAAAGCACAATAAAATGAGATAGCCTGTATATACCACATTTTATTTATCCATGTTACACCTATGAACATTGGGTTATTGCCAACCTTTACCTATTCTACATAATGTTGCTCTGAAAATTGGTACACAAATGTCTGTTCAGGCCTTTGATACCAATTCTATTGGATATATACTTAGAAGTAGAATTGCTGAATTATATGGTATATTTTATTGATTTTCATGTTAAACTATCCTTGCATTCCAACAAATCACACTTTATCATGGTATATAATCCTTTTAATATGCTATTGAATTCAGTTTGTTCATATTTTGTTGATGATTATTTTATTTTTACATCAGAGTACATAAAAGATATTGATTGTAGTTTTCCTTTTCTTATTTTCTCAGCCTTGCCTGGTTTCTACATTAGGATATTGCTGGCCTCAGAGGATAAGCTAGAAAGTTATTTCCTTCTCTTCAAATTTTTTAGAAAAGACTGATAGAGGCTGGCTTTGAGTTACTGTGTAGCATTTTTCTATTTCACTCTGAAAGATTCCCTTGATCACTTCTTGCAGATAGATTAGTAAAAGCAGCTTTTAATAATCTGAATATGTCTTAATTTTTCATCATTTTGGTAGACATTTTTTCTAAATATAGAAATATAGTTGACAGTTTTTCTTTTCTTTTAGCACTTTAAATATATCATCCCATCAACTCTGGATCCCAAAGTTTCTGCCTGAGAAATTGGTTGATAATGTTACTAATGATGGCTTAAATATGATGTGTCACCTCTTTGTTGCTGCTTTTGATATGTTATCACTGTCTCTTGACAGTTTGATAATAATGTGTTTCAGTGTATCTTTGGGTTTTTCTTACTAAAAGTTAATTGAGCTTTTTGGATTTATAGATTCATATCTTTCATTAAATTTGGAAGTTTTTATACATTATTTCTTCAGATAATCCCTTTGCCCTTTTTTCTCTCTCTTTACTGTCTTGAACTCTTCTAATGCATCTATTTGACCCTTGATGGTGCCCATAAGCTCTGTTCACTTTCTTTGTTTTTTCTGGAATTCTTCTGGAATGGTTTCTGTCCATTTATTTTATTCCTTTGAATAGGTTGTGTTTTCCTGCTTCTTTTTATACCTTGTGATTTGTGATATACCAGAAGGGAGATAGAGATTTGGGGGAAAAAATTACAAACTCTGCAAGTCTTACTATAGTGAGTTTGTGTCATTACCATCATCTGTAATAAAATCACATTGAAATTTTGATTTAATCTTGTTGTTAAAAAGCGAGCATTTATAAAACAGCCATATCTCCCAGCCTTTGCAGACTGACTCGGTGTAAGAAAGTTCTTCACTGATTAACTGAACTTTCTCTGAGTCTAGGGATCAACTGAAGTAAATGATTAAGATCTTCTCAAGTCTTTTATGAGTATGTGTCTTTCCCGGGACTGAAAGTGACCTTCTCAAGTTTCCCATAGATACAACTTCTGTTGAATGTCTTAATCTCCCTAAGATTCATCTTAGGGACTTAGATGATCTATTGCATATCTATGCCAGGTATCACCAGGTCTGAAGTCTCCCTGCAGCTTTCACAACCTGACAATTTTTCTGCCTTAGATGTGTGTTTGAAGAGATAGAAATCAGTTCTTAAAGCAGTCTCCAGACAGGTTAGAACATCACAAATAAGATATTCTCTGTTCTTTCTAGTCTGAGGTACAGTATTAGTAACTGGGCTGCCACTTCTTTCAATAAGGCCAAGACCATGATATACCAGGAGGGAGATGGAATTTTGGGGGGAGGGAGGGGGGACACAACATCATAAACTCTTTAAGACTCAGTATAATGGGTTTATGTCATTATTATTACCTGTAACATAATCACATTGCAACCTTGATTTCAACTGAAGCTTAGGCCAAAAGCTAGATTCTCTGTGACTCCTCCCTGATTAACTCAAATGCTATCTCTCCCTTTTTCAAATGCTTTCTCTTATAGCAATTCCATAAGAACTGTATACCTCCTTTAACTGCTGTAGCATTTATTATCTGTACCATGTATATGTCAGTTGCCACTGTGTAACTGGAAATCAAACTTTTCTATCTGCTTATGTCTTGGCTCTTTTTAAAGATTACACTCATTCAGAAGTAAAGTCATGGCTCCATCTGTTAATTCATCTATTGCATATTTATTGACTATGTCCTGGACATTGTGTTCGGTTCTGGTAATAGATGCTAGTGCAATATAGTTTCTCTTCAGATGGTCACACAGTTTTTGTAGGCAAAAAGAAAAAACAAACAGCCTATGTCTCAAATAGCTGTGCATTTCCCAAAGAGAGCATAATTAGTAGGTATTCATGGATTATAGGTAAATAAAATTCATAAATACTTATTTTGTATTAAACCCAGTTAACCAGTTTTTCATTTTGAGAAAGTCTGTCTCATAATGATTATATTTTACCAGAAGCTCAAAACTGCTCTGAGAATGAAGGCTTAACTCCCACCTCAACTTACTGAATCTATTTCTTATGTGAGAATATATAAGCATGGATGTACTCTAGAAAATGGCTTATCTGATATAAACTTCAGATAGCAGGAAGAAAACCTCACGAGGCTCAGGATTTCAGGTCAGAGAAGCATCCAGAAGTTCAGATGATTATCTGGCACTTATACAACTTGCTTGACATGAAAATAGAGCTGTAAATCTCACAAGGTTAGATGATCTTTTAAGAATTTCAATACGTTCTGCTATCAGTTGGAAGTCCTACAAGAATAGCCTCCTTTAAACCACAGTTTAATATTCAACAGCCTATGTGTTGACTAAGTGAGTTCAAGGAATGAAGGAAATTTGTGTTTTAGTTCCATCTATTTGAGACTTCCAGTCAAATAATCCACTTCTGCTAAATCTGCCATTTTATCATCTATAAAATGGAAGAAGCTTGAAAAACAGTTATAGAGATGCTGCACAGCTTCTTGAATATTGTCTTTATTTGTTTTAGAATACAGATGACATCTAAACCATTACTGCAAAAATTTCAGATGTTATTTTGAATCCACTTTGGACTTTAGCAAAACAAATAACAACAACAGCAAAATGTAAAGTGGTCCCTAAAGTAACTATGGCCTTCCCAAGGTGATAAAAGTATTTTGTGGTAAATTTGGGCCAAAATCTTAGATCTCCTCAATCTCACTATCTTGTTACTTCATTGGGCTCTGAACATAGGGAAATAAAATTACTCTGTTCTTGCAGGACTTGACAAGATTGAAACTGGAGCACTAACTATTAAGAGGTATATGGGAAATTCTGAAACTAAGTAAGAGACATACAAGGTACATAGAAAAAGTAGTACCTGAAGATGGTTGTATAGATGAGAAGAAATGATAATTGGCAGTGTGTATGGACTGTTATTCCCAATAAGATAGTTGAATTCTTATTTTCTGGTACCTTGAAGGTTCCACTCAAACACTCAGCACTAAAAGAAAATAAATATTTGAACTAGATTACATTTAATTCTACACGGTCATTTAAGTCAATAAGATATCTCATGTATCATTTGTCATTTATTTATCTTGATTCTTTAAAATTTCTACTTGATTATTTATAAACACAACATAGGTTGGACATAGATATATGGGAAGCTAAGGAGAAAATAAGCCCACTTCATTCACCGTGAAAGCTAAGCTACTAAAACCTGTTTTTATAGATAAAAGTATCCAGATCACTATATTGATTTTATAGGCAAGACTCCTAGAAAAACTCAGCTGAAAAACTCTTAATTTTCAATATCCTTTATCTATTTCAATAAATATAATATTATTATGGAAATTCTTCTGAGTGACAGAGAAGGACAACCTAGCTAAATTTCCCAATGCCCATAATGCAGATATCATGGTCTCAAGTTATCTTAAAAGGGCTAGAGCCTACTTTTCTCATTACTAATATTAATAAAGAACAACATTTAATTTTCTCTTTGTTTTGTGCTGGATAAATTTCTTTTTCCCTTTATTAAAATGGATGACCCATAATTGAGTCTGTAGTGTGTGCATTGTTGGAAACTGAATAAATCTTTGTGGGTTACCAGAATTTTATTAATATGTTATAAGTTTCTAAGGAGGATCTGCTCAATCTAGTCTTATATTTATAACCAAATTTTGATGTCACCTTGAGCAAATTAAGCTCATCTGTAAAATAAGGATACTGATAACTTGCTATCTCTACTTCAAAGTGTTCTTGTAAAGCATTAAATAAATACAGGCATATACACATGCACATATTTTTAATATTTATACACACTTTAAAAGAACTCTACAAAATGCACTACAAAAAATTTTGGTGATCTCCCTACACTTGTTCCTAACTTCCTCATTAAAATTACTGAAATGAATTAAAACCTACATAAAAGGATATACATCACAGAACTCCAAATACTGCTTCTCATTGTACCCTATCCCAACCATGCCACTTTCCACTTCGCAGCTGTTCTCAATTCAGAATCCCTGGGGATTAATTCATTAATTCAAGGACAAAAAAATTATTCATTCAAGAAAATTCAATGAAACCTTACCAAATGCCAGGTACTGTTCTTCTGTATGTTTTATAGATATGTTCAGGAAATATAGCAGTAAATAAATAAATAAATATTTAATAAAAAATAAATAATAAATAAATAAATAAATATCTCCACCCTCTAGATGGGAGGAAAATAAACTAATCAATAAGCAAATATATAAACCTAAGTATACACATATAAATAGAAACTAAATAAATGGGTCAAAAGTACATCAGGTGAGTACTAAGGAGAAACAGTAAGCAAGGAAGGATGATGAAGAATGTTAGTTGGTGGGAGGAGGCTGCAATTTGAAATTATGGGAAAGGTAAAATAAAAGAAAGAATATAATGAGGTTCTAGGAAACAACAATATACATATCTGGGGAAAGAGTGTTACAGGCAAAGGGGATAGCCAGATGGAAAGGCCATGAGGCAAGAAGAATGTCCACAGAGTATTCAGAAAACAGAATGTATATCAATATGTGGGGAAGAGAAGGATCAGAGTGGAGAGGAGAAGGAAATGAAGTCAGAAAGGAAATGGAGGGCTCAGATTGCTAGGGCATTGGAGGCATTTTAAGGACTTTGGTTTTTGCTTTGTGTAAATCATTGAAGAGGTTTAAGCGATGCAATCTGACATGTTTTTATGGGCTGTCTCTGGATTCCATGTTGTTGAAAGAGGGTAGGAAGGTAAGGACAAGATTGGGAAGACCAATACTTGAATCAAAGAAGTGATTTGCTCAAAGATGTGGCTTCTATTCAGTTTTTAAAAACTCAGGAATTGGTAAAAAATGGCCCCCAGATCATTTTGTATGACCTGTGAGCTAAGACTGAATCTTACACTTTGAAAGGGTTCTTGAAAAAGAATACAGAGGAAGAAAAGGCAAGGAAGAAAAACTGCAAAAACTCTGTATAGCCCACAAAGCCTAAAATATTCAAAATCTGTAAAATGTTTGCCAAAACCTGAATAAAAGCATCTGGCTAGAAAGTAAGGACTCAGCAAAATTGAAAGGAGAATACATGAGTGAATTACCTCCTGAAAATATTGGGAACAGAGTTGAAAAATATCTATGGCTTCTGCCCTAACTTTCACAAACAATGCCATTTATTTCCACTGAGCTATTGAAAATTATAGTCTGGGTTTCAAAACAGTAAACCACAAGGCGTGTCTCATGTAAACAATAAATAAAATTGATATAGCAACAAAGACAATAATAATTAGAAAAAGCATTTTTATAGAACTTAAAATTTGGCAAAGCATTTTCATGTTAATTATCTAATTTCATCTTCAAAACAACTTCATGGAATAGGTTCTATTCCCCAATTAGAGATACCATATCCTCAATCTTTAGTGGTTAAATGCTCCAGAAAAATTGAAGTCTTGAATTTGTTAATACTAAGGTTGATTTTCTCCTGTGGGAATATTGGCTACTAGAGTCAACAGGGATTTTCAGTCCAAGATGATAGACCAGGAACACATATTTACTTTGTGTTCCTCTAGAAACTATATATAAAATAAAAATATAGAAATACAAGCTGGGCTCGGTGGCTCAGTCTGTAATCCCGCGCCTTTGGAAGGCTGAGGTGAGTGGATTGCCTGAGCCTGCGGGTTTGAGACCCGCCTGGGCAACTTGGTGAGACCTTATCTCTACAATTAATCAAAAATTAGCCGGGCGTGGTAGCGCGCACCTCTAGTTCCAGCTACTAGGAAGGCTGAGGCGGAAGGATCGCCGGAGCCCAGCAGGTTGAGGCTGCGGTGGCCAGGAGTGGCCACTGCACTTTGGTCAGGGCAACAGAGCGAGACTCCAACTCAAAAAAAAAAAAAAGTAATACAAAAATTAGTAGATCAATACAAGCCAAGAGATTATGGAAGTCATCAACCACAGAAAGGTCTTTATACATTTCTGAGAAATAAAAAGTGAACTAAAAGGGCACTAGCCAAAGCAATCAAGAAAATACTACCCTAACAAGTAATTGCACAAAGTCAGTCTGTTCTTGGGGAGATCTGGTTAAAGGGCAGGAGAATGGGAACCAATGTAAACCTGAAAGAATACTTCAAAATGAATCAATCCCAAACGGTTAACTGGGCCTAAGTTTTACATAAAGTCAAGTACCTATTTGCTGCCTAGAGGTCACACACACACTCAGAGATCCCCCCAAACCGAAACCTTCTTAATTTTAGAACTTTCAGAGCTTACAAGAACCAATAAGTCAGATCTCACCTACCCCAACCAATCAGGGCTCAGACGTATCAGTCAATCAGGCTCAGCTATATCACTCAGGTATCAGCTGTGTTGACTAATCAGAACTGAGTAAGTTTCAATCCTTCATTTGCATAAAAAGATATAGTTGGGAACCTGAAAGGAAACTTTTGCTATAAAACTCAAGTTTTCCCTTTGTTTTCTGGAACATCCCTTTATTTTACACTAGAGACTGTGATTTGCAAACTGTTCACTGAGACAAAGTCTCTTTCCTCCAAATTCCTTTTTCAGAGAACTTTTATTCACAAGAGAGAAGAGGGTTAATAACAAAAACAAAGGTCATTTTCAGGAGGAAAAAGAAAGCTTATTTAATGAGCTCCATGAATCAGTCTAAAGCATTCAGTATGTCCCCACATTAGCTCTGTATGACTTACAACAGACTGTTGGTAATCAAGACAAGGAACCAGGGAGTGACAGTATTTGCCAGCCTGTAGTTGTCAGCTTTGTTTTATTGTCACTGCCTCAGTTCCATCCAGTGACGGCTACCACCCCAAGTTCATTTGAAATCACTGGAGATTGGTGCTTTAAAAATTATCAAATTAGGGCAGTCCCTTCGGGTCCCCTCCCACTGTGGGAGCTTTTCTGTCTTCTCAATAAAACCTGATTTCAAAAAAAAAAAAATTGTTAAATTAAAACGAATCTCACCTGGCATTATAAATTGTTATTTTTAAAAGATTTGTATTAGTGATTAATTTGGGGGACATATTGTACCGTGACAAATTTCTTCTCAACATATTTGCTTCTGCCAAGCCAATTGAGCTCAGAATAGCCACTTGTCATTTAATGCTATTTTGCATTACAAGGACAAGAGAATACTCTATATCTCAAAAAAAGCATCTTAACCCTCTATTCCCATTCAATAAGAAAAATAAAGAGGTGGTTTTTTTCTGAAATACCTGTGTCCAAGTTTTCTTTTACTGTCCTGAAGCCCCAATATTCATTGTATGTTTAATTAATGTTTCCTATTTGGGGAAAAAAATATTAAAAACATGACTATAATTTATTATTTCAAATAAATCTGACATGTGATCATCTTTTTCCAGAGTTTCCATAGGAAATCTTTGTTCAAAATTTGTACCAGTTTATTATTTTTGTTCAAACAAATAAAAGATTATTCTTTATTGAACTCTCCTCAAGCAATATCGAGAAATTATGGTTGAATGACATAACTATAAACCATTTCTGCTCCTGCAGAGACAAAAGGCCTTATGATATTTCTTCTCTTTATAAACAGAATTTGAGTCTGAGTAAAACTTTTGTGTTCTCTCAAACACAGGCTTTTGAGGGAGGGTGGAAACCCAAAATTGCTCTGACATACTATAAAAGGAATCTTATGAGCAGAGGGCTAAAACTAATTTTGTAGTATGTTAATCGTGTTCAATGTTATTTAAATGGATTCTTTAAAACTAAAAGGTTCATAAAAATATTTTTTACAGATCCCTGATTCTTGGTTCTGAAACTTCTGTTGTCGTATGTCTGCTATACAGCACCAACCCCAAGAGAGAAAAACAGGCCAATAAAATAAGACAAAGAAACTAGATAAGGTCATGTGGAGGATTTTCCAAATCTTTCCTGTCATACCAAAGTTTCCAGCTCCCAGGACAATAATATACGTTTCCCTTCTCCTAACACCCAAGAGTATGTCTCCTCTCCTGAGCCTAAGAATATCTAGAGTTACATTTAGAAGACAATAATGTCTAACAAAGAGTGGACCCAGCTGGCATGCTCACAATGACCAAATTGTGCTGATCATATTTTAATCCAATACGCTGCTCCACTATTAACTTGCAAATAAATGATGTATTTGCTTTCTAGACATATTCCAGGAAAGCCAGAGAACCTGGCTTCTTATCCATAGGGAATAATCCACTTATGAATTTCAGGATAGACAAAATTGATCTAGAATATTTACATATTTAGATCCTTCAAACTAGATCCCAAATAAAATCTGGATTGCAAGGCCCATTTGGAAGAGAAATGTGGAATGATGCTTTACTGAGTTGCCCTATATCTTCTGAGACTAGTTTGCCGCGTGGACCATGGTCCTCAACTTCCAAGTTGAAGTCAAGATCTCTTCCTAGGTAAGTGCAAGTTTATTGTAGATACATGCTATGGTGCTGAGTCCCCTAAGGACTACAGATTGGAAAAAAAGAAAGAGAGAGAGAGAGAGGGAGAGAGAAAAAGAAAGATAGCCATGAACTGTACATGAAAAGAAGGCATAGCCCAGGGCACGCACTCTGGAATCACAGCCTGGGTTCAAAGCCCACCTGGACCACTGCCACGTGCGTGACCCGAGGAACGGCCTCAGACTTAAATGCTGTTTTACCAAATTTGTCAAAAGAAGTAAAGAGACATTGTCACGGCACTGTGTCCCCTCCTCAGAAACCTTCCCGGCTGTGCTGATGCCCTAATGGCCACGGAGAAGGCACCTGGCCCCAGATGGCTCAGGGGCATGGGGGTGGCGGGGGGAGGGGAGCGGACGGAAGCCTGATAGGATCTGGGTTGCCCCCACACTTGGCCTTGAGGATCATCCCCCTCCCCCCATTCCCACCCTCATGGCCCCCACCGCCCTTCCCCATGGACAGGGCGGGGGAGGTTGGGGAGGTGGACAGGGCGGCCAACACACGGCCACCGGGTATGCAGGCGAGGCCGAGGCCAGATGCCACGGAGCCTGCAGAGCCGGAAAGCTCCACTGGGGACCAGCATGGGGGCCTTGCCCTTTGCCCTTTGACGCCTTTTTCTGGCGCCCTCTGTTAGGTCACGCATGTCGCGCCTTTTGTCTGTCACAATAGCTCCTTAGACGTCACAGACGCGAGGCTGTCCAGTGTGTGCCCGGACGCCGGAGGAGTCGGTACCTCAGGAGAGCTGTCTCTGCATCTGACCCTCTTCACGGTACCGTGTCGCACACAACGTGCTCCAAATGGGCAACTTACTCAGTAAGTTCTGTCCCTGGGGCCACCGCCCGCCCCTGCTGGGCTGCTGCGAGCTGGTTCGCTTCGCCCGCGATGCTGCCCCGTCGGGCCTGGACCACGCCGCCGCCGACGCCGCCGCCGACGCCGCCGCCGCCGCTGCCGCCGCCGCCGCGGCCGCCAGGGCTCCCTGCACCGCCCGTGTCTACCGTGGACTGTTCAGTGGGCGCAGGGGCCGTGCACCCTCACCAGCCGGCTTTTACATCGCCCCTGGGGTGCGGCGTCCTCTCCCACAGGACACGAGCTCCTCTCTGGGGCGCCTTCGGCCCGTGTCCTGGGAGCAGCCCCCCAAGAAGAAGCGCGTGCTGTCCGCTGGAACGCCGTGACGTTCGGACACTCGAGGATCCCTCCTCCCGGCCGCAGGTGCACCCTCCTGCCGTCACCACCACCGGAGCAGATCGCCAGGGCTGTGAAGCCGGGAGCATCCTGTCTCCCGAGGGAGAATGGACTCGTGAAGGAGGAAGATCGTGTGGAAGCCGAGGGGCAGGATGGGAAGAGAAGGGACCCTCCGAACAACCCGGAGGGGTCAGCCTTGCCTAAGTCCCCGGAGACTCAGGGAAGCCCCGCTTCCTTCCGGTGCCTTCGCAAGCCCCTGGAAGGAACTCACCATCTTAAGTACTCCAGGGACGACCGGAGGGAAGAGACCCGGGTGTCTCCGATGGACTCCTCCTCGGAAAACCTTATCGTCTCCATCTCGCACAGCCCTGCTGGTGGTGACCTGCCTTTTGGGACACCTGATCCAGAGCCAAGAGCGCACAAAGACTCAACCCCAGAGTGCCCCCTGCTGCCGGAGGAGTCGGCCAAGGACGTGCTGGACCAAAGCTCTCCACCCAACCCTCTGGGCGTGCTGATGTTGGTCAAAGAGATACGGGGCAAAACGCCTGCAGAGACCCCATCAAGGCCGTGCAAGAGGAAAATGTCGATTCCGCTGCTATTGCCACTGCCACCGCTGCTGACGCCTCCACTGCAACCGGTGTGGGAGAGAGGTGAGCTGCCCCCATGTCAGTTTCCCTGCGTAGCAATGGAGGAAGACCTAGGCACTTTGGAGAAGAGCACTGCATGTAGAGGGAACAGAAAAGTCATGGGAGATAAGAGAGGAGCTTTGGAGGATAAGTTGACAGAGGCCACGGCAAACTACAGTGCCGGCCCGGCTGCCCCTTTTTTCTCCCCACGACTGATGTGGGATAGAGGCGAACTGCCCCCACCTCCTCAGCTTCCCTGTAGAGCTATGGAGGAAGACCGAGGTACCTTGGAGAGGAGCATCGGGAGTAAAAGGAACAGACAAATCTTGGTCGACAAGAGGGACACTTTGGAGGACACAAGAGAGGCCATAGCAAACTGCAGTGCCAGCCAGCCTGCCCCTTCTTTCTCCCTACCTGCCACTTATACTTCTTTGCAGGTTTCGGTTCTTCCTACCACGTCTGGCTTGGCCCATGTGGATGCTGGGTCTCCTGTGGCTGTCTCTTCACCTCCTAGCCCTGCTGCCTTCTCCGTCCAGCCTCCCTTCTGCAGAGGGGAGTCTGTATCACCTATGTGTTTAGATTCCCCTTCTCTTTCCTTTCCCACCCCTCTTCCAGTCCATTCCACCAGGACCCCTATCACCCCTGGCAAACAAATCAGTTCCACAGCAGTCGTTTCTACCATGTCAGCCAACGCGTTTGGCTGCTTGTCCTTGAAGCCTACTTTAGACCCTGGGGTCACTGACATGGACACTACTCCCCCTTGTAAAGCTGTTACTTTCACATCTTCCCCAAATGCCAAGATAAGCTCTACCCCATTTTCCCAAATCCTGCACAGTGCAAGGACGCCAGTCTATATCCGCCCACCCACGTTTATTTTCCACAGCCCCACCCAAAGTCTAAGCCATCCGTTTGGCCAAAATACCACTCCTATGCACAAATGTGGGACACTTGATAAACGTCAGCAGAGACATTCTCTCTCCGATGCTGCTGTTTTTATGAGCTGTTCCACCATGGCTTCTCCTGTGGTCTCCACATTCATGAGCAGTGTGTCTGCAGCACCCAAGCCTGCCTTAAGCCCCAGTCCTATGGATACCACTCCTCCTTCGAAGGATCTTATCTTCCGATCTTCCCCCGTATTGAGGAAGAAGAACATTCCATTTTACATGAGGCTACCTTATTCTAGGAACACGCTACCCAGTGGCAGTATAGCCTCAGCCCAAGTCTCCACCAGTTGGCCTATGCAGTCGGTAGGGGGACCAACTGCAACTTCTAGCCATCCATTTAATCCAAGAGATCCCTCTCAGCCTGCATTCGGAACCCTTGATGGGCAGCGACAAACTAGCAGCTCCCTCATTCTGAGGAAACCAGCAAAAGCTAAAGGCTTAATGTCTGCAGCCCAGCTACCCCATGGCAACAGAGCCTCAGCCCAGATCTCCACCAGTGTGCTTGCAAAATCAGTCAGGGGACCAACTGCAGCTTCCAACCATCTTTTTAAACCAGGAGCTCCCTCTAAGCCTACATTTGGAGCCCCCAATAGGCAGCAGCAATCTAGCAGCTCTTCCATTTTGGGAAACCCAGCAACCCCAGGGGGAGCCAAAGTCCCAACATCTACAGCTCAGCCACCCAGTGGCAGCATGATACAATCAGGTTTTACAGCTTTGACATCATCATGTTCAGGATTTGCCCAGGCAGCCTTTGGTAACAACTCAAGCGATTTCCACATTGGCAAGGCCAAGACTTCTTGCTTAAGGGTTGCCACCAGGATGCCTGGCTCTGGGGAAAGTACCTCATCAGTTGCCAACACCACTACAGGTCCACTGGCGATGATGGGATCTGGAGCCCCTACAGATGGTGGGAGCACTGGGGTTGGCATGTCTGCCCCAGGCCCCAGTTCCACATCAAAGGCACTTGATCCTGGAGCAGGACTGAAGGCGACACCCAGTGCTACTGTTCCTCCATTAGGTCCAGTAGTCTGGGGCCCGACTGACCATAGCACGACTGCCGCAGCAGGAGACACCAGCAACATCTCTGCATTTGTATATGCTTTCAGTACCACTTGCATTCATGGTGCTGGGGAGCCACCTGCCAAGAAAACAGGTGGTAGCATGGGAGGAGATGGCACCAAACCCACAGTTGAAGGCCCTTGTGCTCCGGCTTTTCATCAGTACACAATGTCTGTTTTGCAGTTCCAGCACAGTACCTGGGGCTCATCTGGACAAAGTTCAGGTAATAGATCTGGTGGGCATATCACTACGCCTTTGATGGGAGGCCCTCGCATGCCCACCTACCAGCATAGCACTTGGTGCCCACCTAGGCAACGTACAGATGGTGCGATGGGCAACAGCAGTATTCCTGCTACAACTGGATATACCCATGGTCCCCCATCCTCAAAGAGCACCTGAGATCTACCTGGCTAAGCACAGATAGTGCAACAGGGAACAGCATCACACATTTGTAGGAAGATCGCTAGTCTCCCTTTCACTAAAAACACCAGGAATTCACTCACTGGGGTGCTTTTTTTGACTTTAGAGTATCTAGCATAGTTAATGAAATACTTGTGTTTAGAGACTTCTGGTCAGTGCAGCTGTGCCTGTAACATGAGTAAAGAATGCAGCCACTGAGGCACCCTCACATCTGCCAAAAAGGGCTTCATAGGAACTACCATCCTATTTCTTATTCCTAACATGGATCTCTGGAAAAAAGGAGCCAGACTTCATCCACATATGGTCTCTATGAATGGACATTGCTCCATGAGGAAGAGACTTAGTCTCTTCAAGGTCAACTCAACCTGTGTGTTGAAAAGCATGGGGTAGACAAGCCCAGTCACTGTATTTGAGATGCTCCACTGTAGAGCGTAAAAGAGACCTGCATGTACCATCAGCTGTGCCCTCCTTGGCTTGACTTTTAATCTGACTGACCAAAGTTCTGGGTTAATTGTCTGTTGTCTCAAAACTGGCAGGATGCCCCTGCTATTTACAAGTACTGCTTTTCCCCTTACCCATTGTCTTAATGGGCCCTTACCTTTCTCAGATTATTTAGATAAAAATGTTGCTGTTGTGAATCTGCCTCTGCTCATGTGTCTTTACTCTTTCATTCAAATGTAGAGGAAGAATTGACATGTGTAAACGGTGATGTGTTGAAAAATTGCAAAATTTTTTTGTGTCCCAGGGAATAAGATGTGGAAGTAACTACCCTCCATGATTTCACATGCTGAGGCCTGAAGTCTCTGATGTCTGAATGTCATGGATGACAACCCAGTAGGGAGTGAGGTCTGAATGAGGGAGGGAGAGGCCAGGTGACTCACCTTTGCATCTTCCTTTTATTATTCTGTTTAACCACACTGACCTCATCAGAGGCTGTTTCCTTTCTGATGTGTGTTAGAAAGCTGCACTTGCAGATTTTAGGTGTTTTTTTTTTTTTAATGTTTAAATGTCATTTTGTGTATGCCTTTTTGTTTAATTTAGACTTAAGCCCGTCATTCCCACAGATTCCCACTTCACCCAGAAAGTGTGGGCTTGGCATGTCTTTTTGCATCTAGAGGGAACAAAGAAAGGAAGAGCTCATGCCTGCTCTGTAATTATTGAAAATTTAAGTTTACTTAGAATTTATCATGCTGCTTAAAAATATCAGAAAAGATTATCTTTAATAACCTATAGCTCTAGTTTAAACCACTAAGATATCAAATAACAAGAGCTACAATTACATTCAGGTCTGTCTGACCCTAGAGTTCTGCTGGGTTTCCACTAGACTTAATCACTAAAATAGTCTTTTCTAAGGTATTTTACAACTCAGGTGAAGCATCTTGAGATGGGGAAAAGAGAAAAGTATCAGCATTTATTTTTAATTCAGGTGAAGCACCTTGAGATGGGGAAAAGAAAAAAGTACAAGCATTTCCTTCAACTTCGAGCATATTTTATCAAATATTTATTCAGTGGTGACTCTACCAACACTGTGCTATGCCCTGGAGAGAGTTAAAAGACATCTGCTCCAGAAAATGTATTAATGTAGTGGGGGGAGACAGATGATTATACCAAAAATTAAACTGAGTGGGTAAATGCTGAGATAATGGGAGCAGGCAAGAAGAGCATAAACTACTTCTGAGGTAAATTAACTGCATCTTCAGGGAGAATGAAGGAACAGACAAGTGGAGAGTGACTGCTTCTAGATCAAAGCAATAGCATTTGAAAAGTTAGGAAAGGAAGAAAGGGAAGATGATCAGCCCATTGGATATCAGACAGGTGGTCAGGTGTGACTAGACAGTGAAACCAAAGCTGAGAGATGCAGCTGCAGAATTCAACAAGGGGAGAACCTGGACAAACTTGAATTCCGTGATGGGCTATCTGTCCATTTTCCTGAAAGTATGGGAAGTCACGAAAGATTGTAAACAAAAAGCGACAAGATTTTGTGTAGATTTTTGAAACCTCCCTATGACTATGTGAGAAGGAATTAAATGATGCCAGAGCAGAGGCAAGGAGGCTTTTGACAATGCAGTGACCCAAGCAAAAATGAAACAATGAGCTCCTGGTTTAAAGGAGCTGACTGTAGGGATGATGAGGCAATAAGAGAAGAGGGAAATGAAATGGGTGACAGCAATGATCTGGCTTGGATAAATGAACATAAGTGATTTGGGCATCTTACTACTTCTAATAGTGTGAGATGCCTATGGAATATCCAGATACTATTTGGAAAGCAGTTCATTCACTTATTTATTAATATTATTTGATCTATTTTTATTGTTTAACATAAATATTTCATATCTTTAATATCTGATATATCTATTGAGCATCTGGGATGTATTATGGATTATTGTAGGTAGCAACATCAATTATGAAAAGGCAAATGTTCTGACTTTGTGGATCCTGCATGCTAATTGAAGAGGAGAAAAGAAACATGTAAATTATCTGGTAAGTTAGCCAGCCATAAATGCTATTGAGAATAAAGTAGTACATGAAGGATTGAGACGAGAGGGAGAGAGAGAGAGAAGCAGTTGTTTCAATTTAAACTGTGAACAAAACAAGCCTCATTGGGAAGATAAAATGTGAACAAAGTCTAGAGAGAGGCAGTTGGGCCAGATATCTGAATGAAGAGCATTCCAGATAATAGGAATAATCATGACAAAGGCTCAGAAGAAGGATGCCTGGTGTCCTCAGGGAGCAGTTAGTAAGGTGATGCGGCTAAAATGAAGTCAGCAAGTGGGAGGGAAGGAAGAAGGCAAGAAGGACAAAGAAAAAATGGGTTGAATTCTGTATATAACTATTTATTAATTGTGTAATCAAAAACAGTTTACTCAACCTTCAAGAGACTTAGTGAAATCAGTGCTTTCACTATAGCCTGTTTACTTCACAAGATTTTTGAAAGGATAAAACAAATATATGGAAATTACCTATAATCCATTGTTATTATTCTATACATAGGAATGAATAGATGTGTTATTATTCTATACATAGGAATGAATAGATGTATGGGTGGTTGGGTGGATGGATGGATGAATAGATGGATGGATAGATAGATGATAGTTAGATAGATAGACAGACAATGAGTGAGTTATGGACATATGTTTGTATCCCCTCAAGAATTCATATTTTGAAGCTCTAACCCCAACATGACAGTATTAGGAGGTGAAGCCTTTGTGAGGTATTTAGGTTTAGATGAGGTCATGGGAATGGACACCCATGATGGGATGAGTTACCAGAGTGTCCTCTCATCAGCATGTGAGGACATAGTTATCAAGAAGGTGGCCATCTGTAAGCCAGGAAAAAGATTCTCACAAGAAACTGATTCTGATCTGATTTTGAACTTCCCAGTCTCCAGAACTGTAGAAAATATATGTCTGTTGTTGAAGCCAGTCTATGACATTTTGTTATGGCAATCCAAGCTAACAACGATAGGTTGGTAGGCAAGTAAGTAACTAGAGAGAGAAAGAGAGAGAGAGAGAGAGAAATAGATAGATAGATAGTACATATATAGTCTACTTGATGAGTATGTTCCTCAAGCAGTGGTGCTCTGATTCCCTTTATTAGGCAATTCAAATACAAGAACCCCATTTTAAGGGGAGAATAAAACTGCTTGCTTTTATGTAGTAAACACTTGTAAAAATATGATAACTGGGACTAAAAATGCACAGCATTGTGCCTAGTGCAACATTTATAAGATTTGCCCTGTAAAACCAAAGAAAACCATCACAGGGAAATCTCCAGACTCCTCCTGGCACCCTGCTGCCTGATTCATTTACTCTAAGTTGTTTACTACCTTCCAGAGGCTCAAAGCCCCTGCTCCCCAGCTGCAGAGAATTACCTACCTTTTTTAGTCAGAACTGCCTCTCAGAAACAGGATTGAAATGCAGTTTGCTTCTAATATTCCTGCACCTCTACCCTGCCTGGCAATTTTACTAGGAACACATTTTTAAATCCACACTTCTTGACATTTTTTAAAAAGGCCTTCAGGCTAAAGATTATGATCTTGATAAAGGAAACTTTTAATAAATGTGTAAGAGATATAAAAATGATTTTGAGTTTCACATTTCAATGCACTTACACAACTGAAACTATTTCTGAACAAATAGAAATATTTTATTTTTTATTAAAGTAATTCATGAACATGATATCAGTTTGAATAATACTGAAATTCAATACTTCCCTCCCCAATTCTCCTCTCCAGAAAGAGTTTTTAACTATTTTTATGTTATTCCTGTAATTCTAAACCTTATGCTTATCCCGCTATATCATGACTTATCCATTTTAGGAAATATTTTTACCACCCTAACATGAGAAAGGAGAATAAACCCCCACTCCCACTAGTAGTCACCACTTTTTCTTTCATAATATATTTATGATGTTAATTTTGCTGCCTCTGTTTTATAACTTGACGTAATTTTGCTAACTTTATTGATGAGGAAAAGTGGTAGCATGGTGGTTAAAAGCATTGGTTCTGAAAATGAACCACTTTGGTTGGAATCTTTGTTCTTGGGCTTATCAGCTCTGCAACTCTGAGTAATTTACATAACCAATTACATATGGTTATGTAATTTACATAAGCCTTCCTATGCCTGTTTCCTCAATTGTGAATCAGGGAAATGGATGATACCTACCTCCTGGAGTTGCTGTTGATGATTAAGTAGAATAAAGCATTTGCAGCCTTTAGTGTCCAACAAGCAGATGCTCTTAAGAAATATGAGCTATTATTGTTAATTTCTTGTTTTGTAAACTTTCACCTTAATTTCATGATTTTTTCTATGCACAAAACTCTTTGTGTCCCCACGGTTCCTCTGGCTTTCCGTTTCTCTTGCACAACCCATTTCTGTCAATAATGTTTGCTTTTGTTTGTCTGTGATGTGAACATTTACATTTGGTCATACAATTGCAGCAAAATATCTTAAGTTTAACCTGTAGGTTGACTCTAAGTGTTGAAAACCAATAAATTGTATTGACTATTTAAGTATTGCTCAGTCCTTAGGAAAACTGTGTAATAGTATCATATTTTCTTCTCTATAGGTAGAGTGCCCCAACATCTGTCTTTTATATCAGTTGTTTGGAATCATGCTATATTTTAGCTTGCTTTTTACTTCAACCATTGTTTTCGCGTATAGATTTCATAGCTTTTTATAAAATTTCAATTGCCTTCCTCTTTTTTCTCCTTGCACTCTTTGCCTATAAAAAAGATATTTTTTAATTTCAAACTCAATATTATTTATTTGACTGGGTCCCTTCCTGTTCCAGAAACCTTGCCTCTCTCTACCCTGTTCGGAAGCTATAAGACCAAAGTGAGAACATGGCTTTAGAAGAAAGAAAGCCAAAAGGGCTACTTGAATTGCTTTTTGCTTAGGCCAGAAGGCTCACTGATCACTAATTATAAAAAAATGTCTAATTCTGACCTCATCATCCTAATTTCCTAGATCTGTGGTAGAGTCAGGAATCTGGATTTCAGTCAGCACTCCAAGTAAGTATGATTCAGATAAGCCACATTTCACATTGTTCTGAACACTGCTTGAGGCCTTAAGTGAGAACTCACCCAAAACCCTGTTAATCTCATAAGAGAAAAAATTTATATGGGATTTGGGTTTCAAATCCTAGTTAGTAACTGAGGATTTCTCCTACATCTATTTAAATTAGAAGGTGGCTTGTGGAAAATTTGAGAATATCAGACTCATGGATGCATGTCTTTCTTTCTCTAAATATTTTCATTTTAGAGATCTAGAAATTGCCCATGATGGTGATGAGCCTGTCCAGGCTCTCACTGAATCAGTCCCTGCTCTAATTCCAGGATGATGTGATGCAATGAGGGATTCCTGAACAATAGTTCATACTTTACCTGATGTAGAGCTTCCAGTAGTGTTCTCAAAAGTTCCAAGGCAAGACTGTCGTTATCTTCAGATTTGCCTTCTGGATAGGAAAACTAAGGCTGGTAGTCTCATTACAGCCATGATATAGATCCTGGATTTGTTTAAGGCAGGGAGTAGGAGGTGGGAAGGGGACCAGAGAAACAAAGAAAAACAAAAACTCTGATTAAAAAAAAATTATCTCTCTCAAGCATAGTACCTTTGCTTTAAATCCATATTAACTTGTCAGTGACTCCTATCAGAGACTTTCTTGGAAGTAGGTTTAATAGGACAGAGGGAAGATGAACGTTTGGGGGCAAATAGTTGGAGACTGTTGGGGAGGGAGCATTGAAGTAAAGGGTTCAAAGCAGAAACTAGGTCAATTTCTAATTTGTCTTTGTACTAGCCTAGGTTGTTGAATAGAAATTTAGAAGCACTGACTTTAGTGTAATATTTATTAGCCACATGGGCAATCACTAAAAACATATTTTTTCATTTTCCTTGAAGTTTTCTTCATTTCACCAAATATGTATCTCACATATATAAGGAAAAATGTGAGCCTTGAAAATGCTAAAATATTCTACCCTAACCTTGAAGGACATCAAAACTTATGACAGAAAGTTGAGTATATGATGATCTTGGAATGTATATTACTAACAAACACATCTGTAGTGCTTTCTCTATGATAAGCACTATTCTAAGTGATTAACAAATACTAATTCATTTAATCCTCATAATTACAATCTTAGCAGTAGGTATAATTTCTAATCTCACATTTTGTTTGGAAACTGAGACCCAGAGACGTTAAATGTCTTGTTCAGTGTCACACAATTAATGGCAAAATTCCAGGATTTTAGGCCAGACTATCTGAACCCTTGTTACTTGGCTGGTGTCACTTCGTTATAAGTCATATATAAGAAAAGGTCTAAATTAACAAGAATCTGAACTAAAGACAGATGTGAAAATGGAGAAAATGAGTAATGCTGAAACCTGGGATAAATTTAAGTTCAGAAGTTTTTAGTGATGAGAAATAGAAGGGAAGACAAGACATGGTTGGAATATTAACTTGAGGGAGCACCTGAATTCACTGAGAAATAACTTGGTTCTCCTTAAAGTTCAAAAGGATAGGTTGGATAAGAAATAATGAAAAACAAGATAGAAAGGAAGAGAATAATGTGACTTAAATAATGAAAAGTAAACTTTCCCTTTATATAATAGGAGAAGAGAAGGTTTCTCGGGAAGGATAGAACTTTTTCTGCCAGGTGTCTAGGCAATTATTCCCAGAATTAACATGAAGAATAGTGACAGGCATTGTACTGGTTTCAATGATCTCTTAAAACCAAAGTCTCAGTTTTCAAAATTGGTGTACCTACTGCTGTGTTCAACACACCACTGTATTTCCAGTCAGATGTTTTATTTGTAGTCACAGTTCCTAGCAGGTATGCATTAGTTTCCTATGGCTGCACAGTTCCTAGTAGGTATGCATTAGTTTCCTATGGTAATAAATTACCACAAATGTGGTGATGAAAACAAAGCATATTTATTCTCTTCCAGTTCTGGGGGTCAGAAGTCTGACGCTGGTTTCACTGGGCTGAAGTCGGGAGTTGGCAGAACTGTGCACCCTCTGGAGACTCTAGCCCAGACTCCATTTCCTTAACCTTTCTAGCTTCTGGTAGCTACTAGCATTCCTTGGCTTTTGGCTGCATCAACCCAATCTCTACTTTATTGTCATATTCTTTTTGTCTGTAGTAAAATCTCCCTCTTATAAGGACGGACATTCATGAATACATGTAGGGTTCATCTAGATAATCCAGGATAATTTCCCCGTCTCAAAATCTGTAACTTAATTCCATTTGTGAGATCCCTTTTGATATCATTCACAACTTCTGGGGATTATGTTGTGAATATATTGGGCAGAGGAATTATTCAGTCTACCATGGGTAGAAACTATTATTTTTCTCAGGTGCAGAAAATGAAGCTTGTAGAAGTAATTTGTCCAGATTTTATAATGTTTCAGAGTAGAGATTTAAATTCAGGCAGTCTGCCTTTAGGTCACTGAGCCACTGTTAACCTATGTTCTTAACAACTGTGCACTCTTGGTTAAGAGTTACACTTAAGTATCAAGACTTCATTGGATAAAAAGCTATGTACTGTCTCCTCTTTCACTTTGTTTGTCTGGTGCATTTATCTACCTTGCCAGAGGAAAAGAGTTCAGAAAATTGTTATGCAGGCTTGCTAAGAGATAGCATTTACTGTTTGCTTTATGCTTGGTAATGAAGGGTTTTCTAATAGAATATGCCACCCAGTAGTATTATCACCATTTCATATATTTAAACATACACACAAAAACTATAGATGGAAAGTGTCAGATACTTGTCTAAAGCCATCCTGGAGGGCAGAGACAGAGCTGGTACTGGATGCTGGATTCTCAGGTCTAAATTCATTCTACACAGTCCAGTCCTGATTAAGCAGCTGTTTAGAGGGATTGTGACTGATCAGTTAGCACCTGAGACCCCAGATTAAAGGTAAAAATTAACTGAGGGATCCACAGATATTTGTATTAATCACTAAATCCATAATCACTATTCCCATCTTTTGTAAGTGACAAATTGGCACTTTTGAAATCCTTTTCTGCTTAAGAAGGAACAGAGAAGCCTCTGCCCCATTGACTGTGACCTACTGCACTTTGCAAAGTTGATTTGGTGAGTGGAGCTGCAAACCCATCTCCAGTACTACACATCTATGGAAAATTCCAGTCAGGTTTTAGGCCCAGTCACAGTACATTTTTCTGAGGATCAGTAATGATTTGTCGAGGATCAGTAATGCTCTCCGTATGCTGGCTGACAAGGGCATGATCTCTGCGCTTATTATACTCCATTTGTCAGCTCCTCTCTGACACAGTTGTCTGCGGGATTCCTTGGGAATATTTGAGGTATTTAGGCGCAATTTCAGAAGCTGTTCCTGCTTGTATTCTCTCATTTCTTAATCAACATTTCTCAGTTGAGACTATAAATAATTCAACATAGGTGGGTTATCAGGTCCATGCTTTCCCACTCTGCTTCATTTGATTCTCTATGCCCTTTAAGGTTCACATACACAGCATCAGATATTTCCCATCGTTACTGTGTTCAGGAACTAGGGATACAAATACAACTGGCAAGTTCATCAGCTTTTTCCTTTCTTTCCCACTTGATTATTTAAGAGTGATTTGCTAGAGACTGTGTGTTCTGATGTTTTGCAAAGCTCAGTGGTGCAGAGACAATATTGGAATTCTGCCCTCGAGATACTGACATTCTGTTAATTGTTCTTCTTTACTTATAGAACTGAAAAGAGGTTCATCTATCACATAGTTGCTCAAGGTTTCTCTAAGTGCATTGCAAAGGCTCTGAGTTAGATTGCCAATGCTCCACCTTTTCTGTTGGAAGGCACTTTGCATTCCATAAAATGAAGTCTATACTATATGAGAAATTTGGTTTAATATCTCATCTATTGAGTCATAAAGTTTGACTCTGACATTTTCCCTTCCTAACACTGGTATGAAGGCAGGAAATTATCATTAGGTAAAACTTTGGGTGTATGTTTATACATTTTCTAGATTTTCATTTATCTTTTAACCCTGTTTAGATTGCCTTTTGTCACGTAGAATTCTTTAATTTTTACGATGTCAAATCCATTGTCTTTTCCTTTATGTTATCTCAGTTTCATGCTCTACTTAGGGAAAGACTTCCTCATACTAAGAATATGACTTCTTATCCCATTTTACATTATCCTAAGTATTTTTTATTACACTGGAATATAGCAAGGACCGCCTATGTAGCATACCAAATTTATGCTACATAGGCGGTCCTTGCTATATAAAGTTACATGTACTTCAATTTCAGTTACCATGGTTAAATAATACCGCCCCCTAAGAACACAATTAAAATTTTAATTACCTCCATCTATTAACTGTGAGAAATTGTATGAAGTACAAATTTCAGAAATTGCATAAAGTATAAATTTCATGGCTAGTTGTACAGTCCACAAATCACCATGTAAATAACAGACATGCACCACAATCAGTGACCGATCAAGTCACTTATTTCACTGTTGGTGATTTGTCACTGTGTGTGATGTACAATTCACACAAAGACAGAATGTGTCATTGTCCTGCTTCTTTGTTTCCCAGTGATAAATCTACTGACCTTTTATAAAACTGGATAATTGAAAGAGAGGAAAAGAGGCAATAAGACAAAAAACGAACCAAAAAAACAAACAGTGATTACACTGGAAGTGAAATTCTAATAGAATTTAAGTGGATTATAGAATAAATAGCTTTAGAAAGACTAAATATGCAGACAAAGACATTAGAAAGACTAAATATGCAGATAAAGGAACCTAGTAAAGACAAAATCAACATAAATGAGGAAAGTGGTTGTGACAAGAGGATAAAGCTATCCCACAGTAATTGACATCAGCAAAAATCTTCACATTAAAGGAACTATCAGATAAATTTCATGACATTGAAAGCACAAAGGATAAAATGTTGGAAGTTGAAGGATAAAATGTTAGAATGAAATAAGAAAATTTGCCAAAGCATAAAAAAGATTCTCGCTCCTTGCAAGGTACATGACAGAGGTGTTCAAGCATTGTGCAAACTACTCTTGACAAGTTGTTTCATTTCCCCCTTTAAAATAGAGTCTATTTTTTAGAGTAGTTTTAGGTTCACAGCAAAATCTAGGAGAAGACAACCAAGATTTCCTATATACTCTCTGCCTCCAGGCATGCACAGTCTCCCCCATTGTCATACCCCTACCTGAATGGTACATTTTTTATAACTGATGAACATACATTCCACCCAAAGTCCATAGTTTACATTAGAATTCACTCCTCTTGCATATTCTATGGTTTTTGACACATGTGCACTGATGTGCATCCACTGTTGCACTATTATACAGAATCGTTTCCTGTCCTAAAAATCCTCTGTGATTTGTCTGTTCAAGCCTCCCTTGCCTTGGACGCCTAGCAACTACTGATCCTTTCACTGTCTCTGCAGTTTGGCCTTTTCCTGAATGTTGTGTAGTTGGAATCATACATTATATAGCCTTTTCAAACTGGTTTCTTTCATTTAGCACTATGCATTGAAGGTTCCTCTGTGTATTTTCGCCTCTTCTTTAATTTTATTGGTCAGGGATGGGGGGTAGCTTTTCCTTCTAATTGTTCCATCTCCTATTCTTCCTTAGGTGGATCCTCTGGTTTTGTTCAATTCTGAAGCTGGACTGTGGGTGGGGGGCTGTACTTTTTGCAGTTTTGAGATTTAATTGAGGAGCGAGCTGTGATTCAGAAAGTATCTGCAAATCCCAGTATCCATTGACAGGTGTGGGCCCCCTGGAACCCATGTTCCACTGTCTTATCTGTCCATGCAGTGGGGGTATAGGTTTGCCCCCTCAAAGCAATATGAGGTAAGAAAAAGGAAAAGAATGGAAAAAAGAAAGGAGGGGGATGAGAGGAAGGTGGAGAGAGAGAATGAGAGGGAAAACAGACAGACGAACTAACAAAGAGACACAAAGACAGAAAAGATTTAAAAAACTAAAACATACAATCATACAAACTGACAGAAACCCCCCTATTGATGTACTCTCCCTCAAAAATACCCATACACAAACAGAAACTCTAAAAGAAGCAATAAAATAACAGAAACAAAGCAAGTACAAAAACAAAATCAAAAACAGAAAGAGAAAAAAAAGAAAAAAACCTAAAACAAAAAAGAGCAAAACAAACAGACAAACAAAAAAAACCAAAACTCGCTCTGAGGTGGTTCCTGTAAGTACAACTTCCTTTCAGCTCTCATCTCCAGCCCCTCTCTTCTGCTCTTTTTTTTTTGAGTTGGAGTCTCACTCTGTCGCCCAGACTGGAGTGCAGTGGCCGCTCCCGGCCACCGCAGCCTCGACCTGCTGGGCTCCAGCGATCCTTCTGCCTCAGCCTTCCGAGTAGCTGGAACTACAGGTGCGCGCTACCACACCCAGCTAGTTTTGTTGTTTTTTGTTTTGTTTTGTTTTGTTTTTGATTTATTGTAGAGATGAGGTCTCACCAAGTTGCCCAGGCGGGTCTCAAACCTGCGGGCTCCGGCATCCTCTGCTCTTAGTGCAGGCTGATAGGGTTACTCTCAGCATGGGTCCGATGCCCCGGGCCTGCTGTGGGAGGAGAGTGTATCAGATCTGGACTCACCCAGCTTGCTGCCTGTCAAGTCTCCCTCTCAGATCTGGCAAGTCTGTGTCTGCTCCAGCATGGGGGAGGGGCATCTGTCACTCCAAGTTTGATGAGATTACATCTAGGTTCTAAACTGGAGGCTGGGTGGAGCTGGGCGGGGCAGTGCAGGTTTCTGCCTGTTCCCAGGACTGAGAAAATGGCTCCCGCTGGCCTCTCCTCGCCTTTCAACGGTGGTGGGGCTCATCTCTAGCTCTCCCTGACCGCTCTCTCCACGGATCCTGGGCTGCAGCCAATTTGTTGTCACAGGTGATGGTGTGGGCCGGGCTTCAGGTGATGAGGATCAGCTGAATTCGGCAGGCTTTTCTCAGGAGAGTCCCAGGAGCAGCAGATGATTCTGTGCACCGGGGGCTCTAATCTCCGGGTGATGGGGGGTCTCAGTCACCTACAGAGGAGAGTTCCGGGTTCATGAACCCAAGTCTCCCCTCAAACAAACTTTCACTCACCAGCCAGCACCTCCTCTGTGTATTTTCATAGCATGGTAGCTCATTTCTTTTTAGTACTGTTTAATATTCCATTGTCTGGATGTACCACTTTTATGTATCCACTCACCTAATGAAGGACATCTTGGTTGCTTCCGAGTTCTAGCAATTACGAATAAAGTGACTATAAACATCCTAGTGCAGGTTTTTATATGAAATACTTTTTAACACATTTGGGTAAATACCAAGGAATATAACTGCTAGATTGTATGGCAAGAGTGTGATTAGGTTTGTTTTAAACTGCCAAACTGTTTTCCAAAGTTGTTGTGCCATTTTGTACTCCCACTACCAGCTGCTTCAACATCTTTGCCAGCATTTGGTGGTGTTATTATTCTAGAGTTTGGCCATTCTGTCAGGTATGTAATGGAATCTCGTTGTTGCTTTCATTTACATTTATCGAATGACATGTGATGTGAAATATCTTTTTATATGCTTATTTGTCATCAGTACATCTTCTTTGTTGAGGTATCTGTTCAGGTCTTTTTGCTCACTTTTTAATTGGTTTTTTTTTTCTTTTTGTTGAGTTGAGTTGTTTATATGTTTCAGATAATAGTCATTTGTCAGATATGCCTTTTGCAAATATTTTCTTCCAGTCTGTAGTGTGTATTACTATTCTTTTGAGAGTATATTTAGTAAAGTTCAGATTATCAATTCTTACTTTCTTTCTTTTTTTGTTTTGTTTGTTTGTTTTGGAGTCTCACTCTGCCACTCAGACTGGAGTGCAGTGGCACACTCCCAGCCACTACAACCTCGACCTGCTGGGCTCCGGTGATCCTTCAGCCTTAGCCTTCCAAATATCTGGAACTACAGACGCACACTACCATGCTGGGCTAGTTTTTTATTTATTGTAGAGACGAGATCTTACCAAGTTGCCTGGGTGGGTCTCGAACCCACAGGCTCAGGCAATCCTCTCAGCTCGGTCTCTCAAAGTGCTGGGATTACAGGCTGAACCACTGAACCCGACCAATTCTTACTTTTATGCGTTGTGCCTTTTGTGATATATCTTAAGAGTCATCACCATGTCCAAGGCCATCTTGATTTTCTATGATGTTATCTATTGTGAGTTTTATAGTTTTTTATTTTACATAATCCATTTTGAGTTAATATTTGTGAAGGGTGTAAGGTCTGTGTCTAGATTCTTCTGTGTGTAGATTTCCAGTTCTAACATTATTTATTGAAAGATTATCTTTTTCTTATTGTGTGGCCTTTGCTTCTTTAACAAAGATGACTATATTAATATGTGTCTATTTGGGGGTTCTCTAGGCAATTCCATTGAAATACTTGTCTATTCTCTTGAAAATACCACACTGTTTTCATTACTGTAGCTTTATAGTAATTATTGGAGTTGGATAGTATCAGTCCTCTAACGTCATTCTCCTTTAATATTTGTGTTGGGTTTTCTGGGTCTTGCCTTGCCATATAAACTTTAGCATTAGTTTGTCAATAATCACAAAATAAGTCATTGGGATTTTAATTGAGATTGTGTTAAATTTGTAGATCAAGTCGGAAAGAGCTGACATCGTGGCAATATTGAGTCTTCTTATCCATAAACATAGAATATCTTTCCATTTACTTAATTTTTAAAAATCTGCTTACACCAGAGTTTTGTGATTTTCATCATAAAAATCTTATATATATCTTATTAGATTTATACCTAAGTATTTCTTTTTTTGAGAGATGCTAATGTAAGCAGTATTACATTTTTAATCTCAATTACAATTATTCATTGCTGGTATGCAGGAAATCAATTGATTTTTGTATATATATCTTGTATTCTGCAGCCTTGATATGATTATTAGTTCCAGAAATCATTTTGTTCACTCTTTTAGATTTTCTAATAGACAATCATGTATGTAAACAAAGGCAGTTTTATTTCTTTCTTTACAGTCTGTACATATTTTATTTCTTATTGTATTAGCTAGAATTTTCAGTAAAATATTGTACAGGAGTGTTGAGACATCCTTGCTTTGTCCCTGATCTTAGTAGGAAAACCTCTAATTTCTCAGCATTAAGTATGATGTTAGCTGTAGGTTTTATGTGAATGATCTTTATCCAGTTAAGGAAGTTCTCCATATCCCTAGTTTTCTAGAAGTCTTTTATCATGAATGGGTGTTGAATTTTGTTAAATGCTTGCTGTGCATTTATTAATATAATTATTAATATAAATATACATTTAATTATATATATTTAGCCTGTGTATGAGCTGAATTACATTAATTAATTTTTTAAATGCTTAACTAGCCTTGCATAGTTTGGATAAATCCCACTTGGTCATTGTGTATAATTTTTTTTATGTATTGTTGGATTTTATTTGCTAATATTTTGTGGAGGATTTTTGCATCTATATTTATAAAAAATATTGGACTGCAGTTTTCTTTTATTGTAATGTCTATCTAGTTTTGATATTAAGGTAATGCTTCCTTCATAGAATAAGTTAGGAAATATTCCCACTGCTTCTATGATCGGAAAGAGATTGTAGAGAACTAGTATAATGTCTTTTTAAAAGAAACTTCCTGGTAGAAGTTACTGGTGAACAATTCTGAGCCTGGTATTTTCTGCTTTGGAAAGTAATGATTTATTTAATTTCCTTAATAGACACAAGCCTATTTAGACAATCTAAATTATTTAAAGACAATCTAATTTCTATTTAAAGTGTCCATTTTAAATAGTTAATTGATAGCACTACTGAGTACAGTTATAATTTTCTGCCTTCTGTATCTTTCTGTTAGAGGAACATTGAAGTCTCCAACTCTAATAATGAATTCAACTATTTCTCCTTGCAATTCTGTTTTTTCTTATACATTTTGATGTGTTGCTGTTAGGCACATGTCTGTTAAGAATTGTTATGGCTTTTTGAAAAACTACCACTGCATTATTATGTGATGCATCTCTTTATCACTAATAAGTTTCCTTACACCAAAGTCTGCTCTATTTGAAATTAAATAGTTGCTACAACTGTTTTTTGGTTAGCGCTTAGCATAATATATCTTCTACATCTCTTTACTTTTAATTTATGTGTCTTTATATTTAAGGTTGGCTTCATAAATTCAGTCTTGATTTTTGATATGAACAATCTCTGTCTTTTAATTTGTAAATTTACATCATTGAAATGTAAAGTTATTGATTTAGTTAGATTAATATCTACCATATTAGTTACTATTTTCTATCAATTGCCTTTGATCTTTGTTCTCTTTTTGATATTATTATTATTTGTTTTTGTTTTTGTTTTTTTTGAGTAGGAGTCTCACTCTGTCGCCCAGACTGGAGTGCAGTGGCCGCTCCAGGCCACCGCAGCCTCGACCTGCTGGGCTTTGGCGAGCCTTCCGCCTCCGCCTTCCGAGCTTTGTTCTCTTTTTCGTCTTTCACTCTTTCTCTACATTTTGTGTTTTTATTGGAGCATTTTACGACTCTACATTCTCTCTTTCTTAGCATATTCATTTTACTTCTTTTTATTCATTTTTTTAGTGGTTGCCCTAGAATCTGTAATGCATATTTACAACTAATCCAAGTACTTACTTAAATAACACTTTATACTGCTTCATGAGTAGTGCATGTATCTTATAATATCAAAATATTCCGAATTCCTATTTCTGTTCTTTGTTTCATTTCTGCCATTCATTTCACTTATTCATAAGTATACATAAATGTGTATGTGCGTATATATAGCATATATGTAGTTGCTATTATTATTATTTTGAACAAACTGTTATTTATTAGATGAACTAACAATAAGAAAAAAGTTTTTATTTACCTTCACTTATTCCTTCCTTTATCTAGATCAAAATTTCTGACATGCATAAATTTATTTTTCTCGGAAGTTTTTTTAAAACATTTCCTGCAAGGAAAGTCTACCGGCAACAAATTCTCTCAGTGTTCATTTTTCTGAGAAAGTCTTTATTTTTCTTTCACTTTTCAGGAATAATTTTATAGAATACAGAATTCCAGTTTTGTTTTCTCTTAACATTTTAATATTTCACTTTGTTCTCTTGCTTGCATCACTTCTGAAAAGGCAGATGTATCTCTATCTTTGTTCCTCTGTAGGTAAGTTGTTTTTCTTCTCTGCCTTATTTCAAGTTTTTTCTTTTTGCAGTTTGAATATAATATGCCGAGGTATAGTTTCAATATTATCGCTTCAAATATTATTTTTATTTCTCTCTCTCTTTCTTCTTCCTCTGGTATTCCACTACATGTAAGTTATACATTTTGTAGTTATCCCACAGTTCTTGGATATTTTGTTCAATTTTTTTGGTAATTGCTCTCTTTACTTTTTAGTTTAGGAGGTTTCTATTGACATGTCCTCAGGCTCAGAGATTATTTTCCTCAGCCATGTCCAGTTTACTAACAAAGGCAATCTTCATTCCTGTTGCAGTGTTTTTGATCTCTGGCATCTTTTTAAAAATTACTTCTTAGAGTTGTTCTCTCTCTATCTACATTATCTATTTATTCTTGTATTTGTCTGTCTACTAAATTAAAGGCCTTACCATGTTAGTTATAGTTTTAAAATTTCCACTCTGATAATTCCAATGTGACTGCCATGTCTGAGCCTGGGTCTGATGTTTGCTTTGTCTCTACAAACTGTGGTTTTGCCTTTTAGTATGACCCATAATTCTTAAAATTATAGACATGACATACTGGGTGAAATAAAGTGTAGTAAATAGGTCTTTAGTAATGTGGGGGAAGGGGAAGAATTCTATATTCCTGTGACTAGGTATCAGTCTCTTAGTGAGCCTGTACCTCAGCTGTGAACTTCACAAGTATGTCTCAGGTTTTTATCTACCTTAGGAGGGGCAGGATGACTGGAGGAAATGGGGATTGAGTATTTCTCCCTGCCAGGTTGATTAGGCTTTGACACAACCCTAGTAGTTAGGGCTCTGTTAAAATAATTTATCTTGTGGGTAGACCTGGTTAAGAGGAACAGAACTCTGATGCATTTTAAAACGTTCACTTTCCCCTCCCCGTGCCAGAAGCAAAAGGAATTTTTCTCTAACCTTCACTATGACAATCTAACAGGTCTTCAGGAGGCATAACTCACAAGAGTATGGTAGCCTCCCTAAGGATTTTAACATATAGGCTTGTTCACACTAAGCCTCTAGCAATTTGTCAATTACAGTTCAGGTGTTCTTATTTCAGTACTGGTTTTTACAGAGATTTCTGCTCCTGGGTCCATGTCCTGGACAGTTGTCATTCTGTGGATCTGCCTGTCTGTCTCTCCAAATTTAGGGGACAGAAGTTTGACCTGTACCTTGTTTTTTTTTAATGAATCTAAGAAGAGTTGTTTATTTTTCAGTTTGTTCAGCTTTTTACTTGTTAGGATGGAGTGGTGACTTCCGAGTCCCTTAGCTGGTGGATCAGAAACTATAAAGTCTCAATACATATTTTTCTACAATGGAATAAAGCGTGTTAGTAACCAATATTTCTAATATTTTAAATTATAGTACATAACTAAATGCAAGGTTTACTTTTTTCATTTGTCTATATCTTTATAACCAACATAAACAATTTCTAATGTTTGTCAGAAACATTTTAAGGCCATGAAGCAATGACATTTTTCTCATTGATTATTACAATCACTTTGCACAGTTTCATCTTACATGGTCATTTTTTTTTTAGGTCCATAAGCACGAATAGCCTGTACATTATTTATTCTATATTTTATTTCTCATATATTCATGAATTTTTCTTCTGGTTCAATGATATATCAGTGTACTACTGTCATAGTTTATCAGACTTTTGAAACCAGTGAAACTTTGGAGTACATTTTGATATTGGATATGGACATTCCTCTCCTTTTTCCAACTATTACTTTACTTTTGTTATTCTATTTTATAAGGTTAAACCATACTTAATCATAATGACAAAGAAAATATGTTGGTGAAATCCATTGCCTAACATTAATTATAATCTTAAAAGAAATGGGCTTCTAAGTTTTCAAAAGCATTGGTGTAAAGTTAGCACAGTATTCTTTTGCAATTAAAAAAACTTCCTTCTGCTTTATTATTAATCACATCTCTATCATATTTGCAAATGTTGCTTATTTTAATAGTTTTTTCAAATAACAACATTTGGTTTTATATTTTGGCTTTTCTCTTTACTAATTTTGTCCTTCTACTCATTTGAATTTGCCTTGTTCTTTTTTCTGTGTCTACTGTCCAATTTCTGTAGTTTCAAGGACCATTTTCAACAACTCAACCAGTTCTGCCAGCTGTGTCATGTCCACTTTATTTTATGTCATTAAAATTTAATCTCCTATCTGGATGAAGACTCCTCAGCCTTATTTTGCTTTTAAAATGGCTTTATGGCCTTAGAACCTTCTCCTGAATTAGCTCTATCATCAAGAAAAATACTAGTGCGCTCTCATGCTACTTATAAGGCTTGTCTTTTCTCTAGTTTCATAATAAAAGAAGAAATCTTTCAACATTTTTTTTGGTGTTGGTCAAAAAGTTAGCAAGACTTCTTCCTCTATTCAAATCCAGAAAAGTGAACAAGGCATCATTCAGACACACTAACTGAAATGTCTAGATTTTAAGTTATGCATGACCTTAAACAATGATCCTTTCAAACACCACATGGTCTTCCTTATTTTCTGGGTGTCTAGAGTTTTTCCATTCCTACAATATATTTTGCAAATTATCAATTTGTGTCATAAACTCTTCCTCTCCAGAATACTTTTCTTCAGCAGTATCTAGTAGCCTCTATTTTGAGTCACATTATTTTCTTATCATCTTTACCAGATTACAATACCAAGGAGCCTGTGTGAGTACTGATGCATCTAAATTACAGTTTAGCATTATTCTTGTCTCTTTGTAGTTAATTCCTTCTATTTCTGTCACCAGAACTTCATTTTTCTTTTGGGCAACTCCTTGTGGTTCAGGTAGGATGATTGTACTCTCCCTAACCTCGTGATTTGGGCCTAGATAACCACAATTTTTATATATTCTCCATATGTCTCATGTACTTATTTTTTCTATTTTGTCATTTTTTTCTCCAAATTTTAGGTTATATTATATTGACCTCTAATAATCATGTTCTTATGTTTTCATTAATGCAATGTTAAATCAGTCTTCTGAGTACTTAATTTTACCTATTACTTTTTTCAGTTTTAAAGTTTTTATTTGCTTTATATGAATGCTAACTTTTTTGAATAAATTGTACATGATTTCTATTTTCTAGAATACTTTGCCATAGTTTTAAAATATATCTTTATTTAGTTATGATTTACTTGCCATATAATTTATCAATTTAGTATACAAGAAACGGTTTTTAATATTTTCACAAAATTGTGCATCTATCACCACAATCAATTTTAAGACATTTTCATTCTCCCAGCAAAAGGAAAAGAAACCTATTAGCCAAGTATTCACTTTCCATTTTCTCCAATTCTAGGCAACCACTAACCTGCTTTGTCTGTATAGATTTGCCTACTTTGGACATTTCATACAAATGGAATCATAAAATATGTGAGTCTTGTGACTGGTTTCTTTTACTTAAGATGTCTTCTAGTTTCATCTATGTTGTAGCATGAAGCAGTACTCACTTAATTTTATAGTTGAACAATGTTTTATGGTATGGATAAACCATTTTTTGTTTATCCATTCATCAGTTGATGAGCATTTGGGGATTGTTTCTACTTTTTGGCTATTATAAATAATACTGTTTTTTGGTACTTGTGTATAAATTTCTGCAAGTATAAATCTAGTTATTATTTTAAACTTTAGTAGTTTTAGGATTAAAAAAATAAGGAGAATGTACAGAACTTCTATATACTCACTCACCTCTCTACACAGTTTTCCCAATATCTTGTATTAGTATGGTACATTGTTATTGATACATTATTATTACATTATTAATGTTGTGACATCATTATTAACAAAAGTTCATAGTTTGCATTAGAGTTCACTCTTTGTTTTATATTTTATATGGATTTTGACAAATATTTAATGATGTGTCTACTATTATAGCTTTACTGTCCTAAAAACCCTCTGTTCTCTACCTATTCATCTCTTCCTTCCTTTCTCTAAACCTCTGGTGACCACTGATCATTTTATCATCTTCATAGTTGTGTCTTTTCCTGAATTTCATAAAGTTGGAATCATTCAATATGTGTCTTTTATAGACTGGTTTCTTTCACTTAGCAATATGCATTTAAGTCTCCTCTGTGACTTTTCATGACTTGATAGTTCATTTCTTTTTGTCACTGTATAATATTTCATTGTATGAATATACCATAGTTGATTTATCCATTCACCTATGAAAAGACAACCTGGTTGCTTCTAAGTTTTGGCATTTATGAATAAAGCTGCTGTAAATATTCATGTGCCTATTTTTTATTGGTATACATTTTCAACTCATATGGGCAAACACCAGGGATTACAACTCCTGGATCATATGATAAGATTATATTTAGTTTTGTAAAACAAAACAAAAAACAAACAAACAAAAAATTACTAAACTGTCTTCCAAAGTAGTTGTACTGTCTTGCACTCCAACCAGCAATGAATGAGAATTCTTATTGCTCTGCATCCACAAAACCTTTGGTATTTCAGTTTTGTGATTTTGGTCATTCTGATAAGTGTGTAGTGGTATCTCATTGGTGTTTAATTTGCAATTCCCTGATGAAATTATGTTGAGCATCTTTCATATGCTTATTTGTCATCTGTACTTTTTATTGCCAAATATATTTCTTTTTTAAACCAATGTATGTTAACTCTAGTATCTCATTCTTCTGTGTGTATTTATATTGTTTGTCTTTTTTCCTTCTTTTTTGATTATTTAGTCTTATTTTTGGTCATGTCAAGTAATTTTTTGATTGGATGCTGGGCATATTTCTTAAAGAAACAAAAGGATAATTTTACATTCTGGATCTTGTTATCTTTCTCTTGAGATTTACTTTTGCCTAAAGAGCAGGCACTGATAAACTTAGCCCATTCTCAACTTGAGCTAATGCAAAGTTGGTCTTCAGTCTTTGTAAAGGTTGTTCTATTTTTGGTTTGCCCTTCCTCTTAAGATGTTGCCATTTGGATTTATCATTTGAAAGCTTGGTTTTACCCTGTTCCTCCCATTGGACTTTTAGTTTAATTGTTCTCCCAACTCTGTGGGTATAAGCATATATAAGCATATATAAGCATATACATAAGTATATATAGGTATACATATATGTATGTAGATAACCTTAGATATAAGGATATGCTTAGCTTCTCAACCTCATAGTAGTTTCTTTTTTGCTTGAGGTCTTGCCATTTGGTTTCTCTGCATACAGTCTTTTCAACTCTTTGGCTTTTCAGCCCTTAGGTTGTATGTTTTGAATCAGCAAATGCCCTAAGGAGAAAAGCTGTGCCAAATGTCAAGCTTGTGTTTATGTTTCTCTTCTCTTCAGAAGCTTGGCCCACATGTCATTGCCTTTTTTTTTCTTTTCTATAACATTTGATGCCTCCAAACAGATGTTTTTTGTTTTACTTTATCCAGCTTTTCTAATATTTCTCAGCCCTCGTCTAATCTTATTTTATTATTAAATTATCATCACAATTTTCCCTAGGAAAAATTTAGAACTTCATCTTTAAAGGTTTGGGTTTTTTTTAATTTACTATATTAACTCAAGTTTCTGTAGGCACCATTTTACCTGATTGTTCAGCCAAGTTCCTGTATTACCAATGGGAAGTAGGTAAAATGCTATAAAGGAGGCTAAGTACATTGGTGGTGAGAGAAATCACTAATGATTGATGTCTCTTGCTCTTTCTATTTTTCCTCCCCCTACTTACTCCTGCAGCTTAAGCAAGCCAGGGCAATAGCTCCTTTTCTTGATATGACCTCATTACCCCTAAAAAAGGAAACCATGATGGCAAAGGTCTGACTTACTCTAATGAACATCTGCATGTTAGGAATAGTTAGATGATGAGTATCATACCAAGTTTTTCCGAAAGCCCTTTAATTTGTTTTCTACTAACACTGCTCAGATTGTTGACATTTTCCGAGATTCTATATATCAAACCTCTGTGCTTGTGTCCCAGAGTTCTTTTTCGCTTAAACTCATTTGTAGGCTGATGGCCCTTGTTTTCCTTTCTTGCCCACCCAATTCTACTTATCCATAAATTCTAGAAAGCCCTCAAAGCACCTTCTCCCTCTTCTCCTTTCTTTCTTTTTTTAAAGCAACATTGTTAAATATTAATATTTGAAGTAACTTTTCTTAATTACATTGGCATATTGGAGGGTCAAATTATTAAGTGTGAACTCTATTGACCTGTGATTTATATCACACCAAGCCCCTAAATCTAAATGTGTGAAACAATTTTGTTTTCTTATATTTCTTCTATATTTCTATATTTCTAATGATTTAGCTAATTCCTGAGTTGTGTGACAATTAGAAAGCAGTCAAATTAGCACTATGGAAATATAACTTAGACCTAGGGACCAGAACCAAGGACTAGAAAACCTTTTAAACAATAAATTTCATTGTGCTTTATGTTTAACAAGTGCAGAGGGTAAATGGGGAATGAGGGAGAAACAGTTCAATCTAATTTCATGTCACAGATCCTTGCACTGAAATGAGAAAGAAAAAGACATATATCCTGTTTTAAGTCATTATAATCTGCATCAGTAAACAATAGTAACACATAAAACAAACACTAAGCAATTAGAACAATGGGTAATTAATGACCAGTTCTGGGAGCACAGATTAGCTTTGCTATAGAAATTAAGCAAGAATTCCAAAAGCACTGGTTTCTTCTGAGATGGCTTCTTAGAAAAGGAAGGATTTGAGATGGTTAGGTATGCAGGAAGGAGAACAAAGAGCCTTCAAAGGAGAAGGAAGGCATAGTGTCATAAGTGCTCCCACAGGGCTTATAGAATAGGGAGCAAAAAAAATTTGCATACTTGTCCCAACACAGAGATATCCTAAGGTCCCTCTCAGCAGTTCTCAAACTGGCCTACCCTAAAATATAGTTCCATCAGCTGATTAAAGGTTTGTGTTGAGAAAAGGGCTTGAATGTCAAGTAAATTAGAGTGACACTGAATTAAACAAAATCAAATCAATTCTTTTCTCCAAAACTTCTGAGTCTATATTGCAACAATGTGTAAGTTGAATTTCTAATAAAGGAATATGGCATATAGCTATTCTCCAAATGCTTTTGCCTCAGAACTATATTAGCATCTCTTAAAACAAGTGTTCTGTAGGACAGAGATTGTGAAATGCTGTTCCACCACATAAAATCACACACCTGTCACAGATTTGATTCTTCTTTCATCTGCCTTTTCTCTCATTGTCCCTGCTACCTGGAATGCCTCTCCTAAACTTCATCTGCCAAATCCCAGCCCACTTTTCAATAGGGAGGGAGATAGGAAAGGAATCCATTACTGAAAGAATTATATTTAAACTTATATTACTGTTCCTCTGTATTCTCTGCCTAGGTAAAAAGAAAATTCTGAAACCATACTGCAGTGACCTTAATTCTGTAAGTGTGAATATATTGTGATACTTTGAGTACTGTAAAAGTCAGTGCACTACAATATATATGGTTATGCATGTTTGATCTTCAACAGGTATATCTTGTGGGTAACACTTTCATAGACCAGTATAATTATTTAAAAAGTCATTGTGTTTGGCTATCCCTTATACCCAGAGGGTATTAATATTGAAATGGCCCCTAGATATGAGGTAATCTGTCTACCTTACTTCCCAGATGAGAAAACTGAGACCTCTATGGACTGGAGAGTTTATATTGACAAAATAAGTGAGATATTGGCAGATCTATAGTTTAGATGAAAATTTCTGAGCTTTTATAGAATATCAGAACATTATTGATATTGAGACAACATGCTTCTTATTTGCCCCTTCCTACTGTGGTGACTAAGAGAGGTGGCACTGAGAAATTGTTCAAAGGGAAGTTGTAAATTGGAAAAGTAGGCTGGGTGCGGAGGCACATGCCTGTAATCCCAGCATGTGACAAAGCCAGAGAAGAAAAGGATAGAGGATATTTGAATAATGAAGAAAAGATAAGCCGGGCTCGGTGGCTCAGCCTGTAATCCCGCGCCTTTGGGAGGCTGAGGTGAGTGGATTGCCTGAGCCTGCGGGTTCGAGACCCGCCTGGGCAGCGAGACCTCATCTCTACAATAAATCAAAAAATCAGCCAGGCGTGGTAGCGCGCGCCTGTAATTCTGGCTACTTGGAAAGCTGAGACGGAAGGAGCGCTGGAGCCCAGCAGGTCGAGGCTGCGGTGGCTGGGAGCGGCCACTGCACTCCAGTCTGGGCGACAGAGTGAGACTCCAACTCAAAAAAAAAAAAAAAAAAGAAGAAAAGATGAAAGTGGGAAGGGTAGGCCAGATGACACTCAAAAATTAGCAGCACACATTTACGATATGACAGCAATAGCCACTATCATAACCTTCAAATACTTATCAGTATGTGATTAAAAGATGTGTATCAATAGAACATTTTATTACAATAAAGTATCAAGATAAAAGCAATCACATAATTGTATGGAAGAGGTGAAAAGTGACTTTAGACTACACCTTGCCTACAGAATTAGGAAATTTTTCTTAGAGAAGATCTCTTTTTCAAAGGAGATGACTCTTGGGGAAAACAAATAAAAAGAAAAATGATACAATAAAAGATAGGAAGAGAGAAATAAAGGTTGTAAAGAAGAGACAAAAGGAGATTGAAGAAGTAAAACAGGGAGCACAAAGAAAATATCAGATTTGCCTGAATTCACTGAATAATTATGGAGCATTCTGATTTTGAGCATTGCAAAATTTGTGGATGAATTATTTTTATTATGTCAGTACTTCACACGCATTTTCCCATTTTTAACCCTCAAAAAAGCCCAATAAGGTAGACGTTAATATCCCATTTTTCAAATTGATAAATTGATCTACGGAAAGGTGGAATAACTGCTGGCCAGTCACAGGCCAGAGATTGAATGTTGTCATTCTGATGCTTAAATTCATACTTTTTAAAATTTATTTACTGAGTTTTACATATTCTAAAGAAAAAACAAGAGGTTGACAATTCATTACAAAGAGATAATAAATTGAGAAAAAATTAAAGGAAAGCAGAGAGATAAGAGTAGGGTCTTCACTTATGTTAGCTAGAAATAACATACTAACATTATAGTTAGATTAGAGCTGCAAGATTCTTAATCCACATTCTCTTGGACTCAGGACAAACCTGACCAAATGTGAAAGGTTCTGGAGGACAATTTTCTTGTGACCTAGCCCTGCTTTATTCTGAATCTTCTTCCTAGTATTCCATAGCAAAATTATGGAAGGAATAAGTGTTGACCAGCCGAAAATTGACACTTTGTCATCTGAGAATTCTCCGTCCTACGGAGGTGTTAATTTGATCACTGAAGTTGCTATGTTAGTAAATGCTTACCATAGTCACTGCACATACACCTCTCACCTAATCTGATAATAATAAATGCATACCCGTGCTAACTTCCTGACTTAACAGATGAAAAAACTAAAGCTTAGAGTTGTACAACTTGTTCAAGATCTTACAGCTGATAACTGAAAGGGCAGCTCTTAATACCCCAAACCACTTGATAACGAGTTACCCAATACTGTGGAGTTTCCAAAAGCTAAGAGAGCATAAGGGTCAAGTTTTCAAAGAGCTACAATTCTAAGTTTAAGCTACAATTATTTTGAATTTTTTCAAGTAAGGAAAGGTGATGGGGCCAAGGAGTTTTGGATAAAATGAAATAATTAGAGAAGCTTTATAGGAGTTAGACTTTGCTAAATGAAGTAAGAAAAGTTAATTTGGGCAACTACCAGACAAACCGTAAATCATTTGAGAGTCATCCTAACTCTACAGAAACAAAAGAACTTCTTGGGCCAATCATCCATCCAAATTCCCGAGGTTCCTTCCAAACACATGCATCTGTGATTCTGAAATTAAATTCCAAACCCTGACTGAAAAGAACAAATGTTGTGGGCACTGGCCTTTGTCCTAAGGAATGACCGATAAAAGTTTCAGGAGAAATGAACTGTTTTTGTTGTTTATTATGAGGATTCCTGACCTCTGGGTTTCAGCAAGTTCATGAGTTTTTTTATACATGACATCATGTGTAATGAGGAAATTAAGCATAATTTGATCTTTTCTGTAACACTGAACCACAAACTGAGGCTACTAGATTGAAACTTGATGAACACTGTAATTGTTCTGTCATCCAAACTTTTCCCAAATTACTGCAATTGGATACTTGTGTCCTATGGTTTTTTTTAGATTTGTGGAGCAGGATCTATGGTTAATTAAAGTTATTTGATTCAATACTCTTACGTTATAAATTAAAAAACTGAAGTGAAATGGAGTGTAGAGCTAGTTAGTTGCCCATTCTCTTGATTCCTGGCACTCTTTCTTTTATATGTCAGGGGATTTACATTACTGTTCAATTAAGGAAATTTCTATAGATATTGACCTTGGTCTATGAAAGAATGATAGTATTAGGACATAGCAATGACAAACAGCTATCTTGCAAAAACTTGAAAAGGAGAGAAATTAAGTTGACCTTACACAGGTTTTTTGTTTTCTTTTTCTGAGTAAAGAAAGGCAAAGTTACCAAAATAAGACAGAACTCCCAGGACTGTCCATTTTGACTATGGTGTAATTATTCAACCAAGTTATCTTATTACTATATGTACAGAAAGAAAGGTGTCACTAAAAAACAGTAACATATAGAAACGCAGAAAGAGTACCAGAGCCAGAATTTGGCACTGCATATTTAAGTACCGTTCAACTGAGAGTTAAATTAGTCAGTCAATTCAAATTTCCTCCTTGACTTGGGCCAACCATTTTGGCTATTATCGTATAAAAGGTTACTACTGACAATAATGAAAAATACAGACTTTGAGAACTGTATCAAAAATGAAAATTCAAAAACTGCTAGAAGAGAATAAATTGAATGTTCCCAGGGTAAAGAGGGGATAAATATTTAAGGTGTTGAATATCCCAGTTACCCTGATTTGATTATATGACTATATCAAACTATCACATGTACCATGAAAAGATGTACAGCTAATGTGTAACAAGAATTAATTATTTTTTAAAGTATAAGCCTCTTTTTTGATTATCTGGTTTCATAAGTGCTATCAAGGTAGATCCCATTTCTGTGACACGAATGTTTCAATTGCTAATCATGCTGACAAAAGATTGATCCTAGGGTAGGGAATAAAGACATTAGGAATTAGACCTTAGGTTAGGATGGAGACAGCATCTGTTCCCTCTGGAAGAGGAAATTTGACTTGAATCCTAAAACTTTGGTGGTTCGGCAGCAGATATAGTAGTGGGGAGTAACTGTCCCCAGACTAATGGTGACAAGTTGAGAGCCAGGCCAATAACTGGCCTGGTAAGAGACCCTAGAGTAGTATGATATTATGTGATAGTTTTAAATCTTTTCCATTACCCTTGATCTTTAGTCAAGCCACATTAAAATTTACTAGTCTGGTGTCAGCTGCATTGAGAGGAATGAATAAAAAGCCTTTAATACCCATGCTTGGAGCCAAGCAGTGCAGGAAAGTAGAGTGTCCCTTCCCTAAAGGCCAGCATCTGAAGTTACTGGAAAGAGACAGCACACACAGTGGAGTGTTCTCACAGAGGGTGGTGGTGGCAGTGCAAGGTGGCTGGGTAAAGTCACTGCAATTTTTTCTGAGTGCATATAAGGAGATATCTTGAGACTGTCTTGGAAAGAGTGAGTGTTCCTTTGAGACAGGCTCATTTCTGTGATTGGGAGTGGAGAAGAGTCATAGGATGAAAGAAGTAAAATATACTTCAAGTAGCAACCCACTTTCCTGCTCACTCAGTATGTATTCTGGGCACGCAACACTTCTCCTAGGTCTGGTTCCTAACCTAGAATGATGTTACCTTCCTCTTCATATGGCTGGCAGCTTTGCATTTTTCTTGGCTAAGCTGGATGCTATCTCCTTATTGAAAATTTCCCTGAACTCATAAACAAGTGACCAAATCCACATTATTTCTGTTTTATCATCCAGTTTTTGTTTTTTCTTTTAACCTTCAAACTTTGGGATTTTCTTTCTAAAATGTTTATTATTTTGTGTTTTGTTGTTGGTTTTTCTTTTATATTGTTTTCCTGAGAGGTAACACTTATTTGACTCACTATAGATTACTCCAGAGATTAGCACAGAACCTGGCACCTAACTAATACACACACACACACACACACACACACACACACACACACACACACACACACGTATTTGTTGAATGAATGAATGAAGTTACACAATTTAATTATTCTGTTTTTATTAAACTTGGAATTATTTTATGATTCCATGTGCATCTTTTCACTTGTTTTTATAAATTTCATTAAGGTACAGCAGATATACAGAAAAGTTTACAAATAATTTTGATAGCCAAGTTAGTCTTAGCCTACGGGGAGAGGCAGTGCAGTTTAAAAATGTACAAAGTATTGTAATTTCTGCATTGTCTATTCACCATTACATTCATAGCAACAGTATGTTTTTATACATTATTTGTGTTTTCTAGTTTAATGTGAGTCTTCTCCTGAGAAAAAAAATTGTATTTAATATCCTAAAAGTTTCATGTTTCTAAGCCCAGTACTGAGTGAAAGACTCTGAACTTTGGAAAATTAATCAAGGTGACAGTAGCCACAGATGTGAGGAGGGCCATTAGCCTTCTTTTGTCTCCATATGCCCCTACACAACTTGTCCTGAATTGATTTCTTATTTTGATCTTCTATAGGAAAGATCAAATATTAATCTTAATTAACATAGGGCAATTTGGAACAAATATATATTTCATATATACTAAATATATAGCTAATTGACAGGTATAATCAATAGAGTTGCAATCCCTCTTCCATCCGAATACTATCTTAAAAACAGTTTGAGAAAATAAGTGACATCATAAATCTGAAAAATGCTATACACATAAATGATTATAAAGCACCTTTATATTCCAATTACCTTCTTTATCCTGTGGTTCTTGTAATAATTACTGATAGTAATTTTGACAGTTTTCACCAAAGAGAGGGTACTTTCATTATGGAAATTATAAAGATAATATTAATGCTCCCTGCTTTTCAGATTTATAGTTTTCAGATTGTTTTCCCCCTCATTCTATCATCCACAGAAATTGGGGTTGATACATTAGTAGTAATCAGCTGCACAGGATAGAAATAAAAACTAAAAGCTGAGAAAATACAGCAATTTTTCACATTGTAATGAGAGTCAGTATTTTAGAACCTTAAGATGTTATACATCATAAGAGACACCTAAAGTCAGTTGAAGTCAAACCTCTGTCTTTCATCCATAGATAATTAAAATGACCCCATGTTTCAAGACGTAAGTCAAGGATTTTCAGGAGTACAGTAATCTTTAATGGCTAACCTTCAGGAAATTTTCTTCACAACCTGGGAAAGGTACCGAAAAGAAGCTTATGGACCAAGAAGAGAATTTAATGGGCTCTTAACCCCTTTCAATTGAGGTACAAGATGTGGGATTAGGAAATGGAGCAACTATTTAAGTCTCTTCATTCTATTTTTCACTGAGCTCAGAAAGATTCTGGTCAGCAGAGTCACTTGAAATTGTATGTGCATCTTCATTCTTTTGAGTACTGAACTTTCACATTTCTGAGTCTCATATAGATATCTCTAGACAATCTAAAATCTCGATTTCTTACCTGTAAATTAGTGTATTACAGTGATGTCAAAAAGAGTGATTTGAAATGTTAAAGCAGTATCCGAGTATCAAATTGAAATAAAACAGCATTTCTGCTGGGCTGAGAGTATTATAAAATTAAAATGCCAGTTTTAAATTAAAAGGGGTTAATTTATTGACCTTGAATATGTTTAATTGTTACTAATGTGTGTTATGCTAATTAAACATGCCTCAATAATTATATGAAGAAGCTGCAAAGCTTTTAAGACTCTTGCTAATCCAGCACCCTCTGGTTGCTTGTTTCTAATTTGTTCATTTTAATGTACCAATTATGCGAATTAGAGCAAATAAACATGTTGCAAAAAATCTCTCTTCTGAGACTCTGACCCCCAAATGTTTTGAATCAGATAGAACAATCCCTGTTCTAGCTCAATTATTTAGCTTCTAGAGTAGATTAAAGGATTAAAAGGCTGATTTATTTAATTGTGAATAAGCAGACATATCTTGAGGTTTCAATTTTCATTGTGAATTTTCACGCATTAAGTATTACTGTCTTGATCAAACACAAAGAATAATAAAATCAGATAAATGCATCATGAATTACTCTATCAATTTTAACGAAAACTCCATGAAGAATCATATTACGTTAAAGCTGGAAGAGAAAGAGTAAAGTTGTTTTATTTGTAGTTTGTTTATGGCAAGTATTAATGACCCCAGCGATATCACAACTCAGATGAGGGGGACATACTGCAGTGCATCTTTTTTAGAGGAATAAACTTTTGAAATAATAATAATAAGCCGGGATCGGTGGCTCAGCCTGTAATCCCGCGCCTTTGGGAGGCTGAGGTGAGTGGATTGCCTGAGCCTGCGGGTTCGAGACCTCATCTCTACAATAAATCAAAAAATCAGCTGGGCGTGGTAGCGCATGCCTGTAATTCCAGCTACTCGGAAGGCTGAGGTGGAAGGATCGCCGGAGCCCAGCAGGCGAGGCTGCGGGAGCGGCCACTGCGCTCCAGTCTGGGCGACCGAGTGAGACTCCAACTCAAAAAAAAAAAAGAAAAGAAATAATAAGAATAAAAATAGAAGTCTTTTATTTTTTGTTTACATATGCTGCATATTTATTAATATTTCTCTCTGGATAGATATAACCTCTTTTTCAGGGCCATATTTCTCACCAAGTATATGAGGACAGATTTGTTGTAACTTTGGGTAACAGAATATATCCAGAGTTACCGGATCGCCCCACTTTTGAGGTCACTCAGCAGATAATCAAATCCTCTCCACTTAGTAGATTTATTGGCAAACTCTTCTGCTCATTACCAATTTAAAAAAAAAAAAAAAAAAAGCTGTCACACTTCTTTCTCCTGTGGAGTCATGCTCAGTGGAAAATTTAAAGCTTCCTGGGTAGTAAAACCTCCTTTAGCTCAGTAGCTGAATCAGTATTGATGGGAAACTGATTTAATAATTTTTTGGTTTTTCTTCTTCTAATTAAAAAATATAGTATGTACTGAGAAAGATTTTAAAACTTAAAAAAAAAAATTGTCACTCATAATTCCACTCCCCACTGGATCCACTATATATATTTTAATATAATTTTACTCCCTTTACCTTTTTTTTTAAACATGCGAGATTTCGTTTTTTCACACTTTTGCTTTCTTTAATATTACAACAAGAATTTTATGATATAATAAATAACATACTTTATGATTTTAGAGTCATACAACAGTTTACTATATATGATGATACCATAGATTTTGTTAATGTTTCCAGTGCTGTGCGACAAGATTGTTTCCAGTTATTTGTAGTTTTATATATAAGACTGCTCTGGATCCCTTTCTATATCTATCTCTTTGCCAGAAAGCAGTATATTTTGATATTTTTTAATAGTGAATGACTTTATATATTTAGTTCAGGTATTTTCATATGATAAATTGCCAATAGCTGTCCTAGGGGTCATTTTCCTGGAAGCAAATGTATATTTCCGAATAAAAAGTATCATCAGGTGTTTGACAGGTATCAATGTGCTAGACATCAATGCTCAAGTAAGGGGCTAGTGGCAGTCCCTGTGGTTTTCTTTGTGGAATTATCAAATATTTCCAAAGTTATTAATTGCAGTTTCCTAAATCTCTCCTCTCAAATAATAGCCCATAAATTATTACATATATTCTTCTTACTGTAAATCACCCCCCATGGAGTTCCAGAATATATATTGAGCTCCTCAGACTATATCTTTCCCTCTTCCACATCTATATATTCTAGTAATATATATTGGGTTCCATAACATTTTAAGAAAATCAAATCTACCTCAAGGATTTCCATAGTGAAGCTTACATCTCTACAAAAGTATGTACTTTAATACTAGTAAGTAATAATTGGGGTTGCTTTATATAATAATTGGGGCTCGATGGCTCAGCCTGTAATCCCAGCATTTTGGGAGGCTGAGGCAAGTGGATTATCTGAGCCTGTGGGTTCAAGACCCACTCGGGCAACTTGACGAGACCTCGTTTCTACAATAAAAATAAAAAATTAGCCAGGTGTGGTAGCATGCGCCTGTGGTTCCGGCTATTTGGAAGGCTAAGGCGGAAGGATTGCTGGAGCCCAGCAGGTTGAGGCTGCGGCGGCCGGGAGCATGCTGCTGTACTCCAGTCTGGGCGACAGAGTGAGACTCCAATTCAAATAAATAAATAAATAAATAAATAAATAAATAAATAAACAAATAAATAAGTAAATAATTGAGGTAGGCTGAATAGTTATTTCCAAATATATCCACATCCAAATCCCTGGACATGTGAATGCTACCTTATGTGGCAAAGGGACTTTGCAGGTGATTAAATTAAGAATCTGGAGATGGAAAGATTATCCTGGATCATCCCATGGGTTAAATAATCTGGGTTGATGTAATCATAATAGTCCTTCTATGAGTAACATAGAAGGGTCAGATTCAGGAAAGAAGGTAGTGTGATGACAGAAGCGGAGACTGGAATGATATTTTTTGAAGATGAAAGAAGGGGCCAGCCGGGCTCGGTGGCTCAGCCTGTAATCCCGCGCCTTGGGGAGGCTGAGGTGAGTGGATTGCCTGAGCCCGCGGGTTCGAGACCCGCCTGGGCAGCGAGACCTCATCTCTACAATAAATCAAAAAAAAGCCGGGCGTGGTAGCGCGTGCCTGTAGTTCCAGCTAGTTGGAAGGCTGAGGCGGAAGGATCGCCGGAGCCCGCAGGTCGAGGCTGCGGTGGCCGGAGCGGCCACTGCACTCCAGTCTGGGTGACAGAGTGAGACTCCGACTCAAAAAAAAAAAAAAAAAAAGAAAGAAAGCAGGGGCCAAAAGCCAGAGAATACAAGTGGCTACCAATAGAAGTTTAAAAAAAGGATGGGGAAGGAAACACTTTCTTTCCTCAAAGTCTCCAGAAGAAACCAGCCCGGCCAACACCCTGGTTTTAGCCAGTGAGACTGATTTTGGGTTTCTGACCTCTAGAATTTTAACAAAAAAATTTATATTGTTTATAGTGACCAAGTTCACAGTAATTTGTCACAGCAACAACAGGAAACTAATATAATAGTGATCTATGTGCTTGAAGGAAAATTTGGTAAAGCAAAGAAGAAAATAGAAATCTACCATAATCAAATCTTAGTTAATATGTTGGTGTTGGTTCTCCCAGACATTCATATCAACACATAGATCCATCTACACACACTCAAGATTAAAATGTACAAACACATAGGTTCAAATTCCATTGATTATCTTGTGTGCTTTCTACATGTAATAAAATAATTTTATGATTTTCGAAAATTATCTTTACTACATAATATTTGTCCTATACATATAATGGAATTTATTTAATCGATTTTTATTGTAAATTGAAGGCTGTTTTTAATTTTTTTCTATGTTGGATTATATAATTTTGTACCCTTATATCAAATACTGTTGAAATAAACACCATCATACTTCTCTTTTCAGATGTGATTATTTGCAAAAGTTAATCCCTAGAAGTAGTTTTACTAGTTCAAAGGCTATGTGCATTTTTGATATATTTGATATAAAATTTTTCTTCAGAAATATTTTTCGAATTTACACATTGTCAAGTAGTACATTAGACTGTTTTTGCCTGCCATTGTGTTTCTCATTTAGTATATAATTTGGAAAGGAAAAATATTTTATTATTACTGTTATTTAAAAATTTTTAATCCTAGAGAGGTTGAACTTGTCTTTTATATTATAGGTAGTTTATATTTTTTAATGTACACAAATGCCTACTCATAACATATACCTATTTTACTATTGGGGTATTTTTTTATTAATTTGTAAGACTGCTTCATATAATATTGAAAATTTTATGTAATATATGTTGGAACATATTATTTCAGTATACTCTTTTCCTTTTATGTTTGTATGTCATAAATGTGTGCTCTCTGGTTTTAAACCTTTGACACTCGAACATAAGAAAAATGTTCACTTTTTTGTATTTTGTATTACGACTTTAACTTTGAGCCCTTAAAATCACTGACATGTTTTTCTTTACACATTTGAGATTATTGTTCCATGCTTATTTATTTCTCTCTTTTCTCGAGAAATATGGTGTCATTTTCCTCTTTCTCTACCTCTTTCTTTCCCTTCATGAACAATTCCACTCTAAAGTCATTGACGGAATCAGGAAAAATAGACATCTTCTGTGGGGTAGGAGTGTGGAATAGACCCCCAGTGGCTTGAGCAAGGTATCAGAGCCCAAGAAGAATGAGGAGTGTGTATGTGTGGAAGGGCTTCCCAGAGCAAGACAGCAAAGCCTGAGCTGGTAAGAAGACGATTTCTATTGAAAGACAGCCTTGTGTGGGCTGGCAGAGTGCCAGTGAGGTCAGGGGAGTGACTGCATAGGTGAGCTGCCTGCCATGGAGTGTTGAAAGCCCAGGCCAAGTATGCAGGACTTTTTCATGGAATAGCCTTTAGTGAGTATCACAGGACAAGAGAGAGGAGCATGGCATCCAGGTGCAGTGTTAAAGACCTAGTGGGTGAAAAGAGATATTCAGGAGAAGGGATGATAACAGCAATAGGAGATTGGTTACATAGAGGGAAATGAATCACATCAGGTCAATGTGGATATCTCAATATTAGGGAAGAGAGTCACAAATATGACAAGAGAAAAACTAGTATAAATTCTGCAGTGGTGGATTCATTTGGAGGCATCAGTACGAGCTCATGGTTTTCAGAAAGATGGATAGATAGATAGATAGATAGATAGATAGATAGATAGATAGATATAGGTAGATAGGTAGACAGAGATAGATAGATGATAGATAGATAGTGAGTGTAAATATGCGCATAAAATCGCTAGCTCTTTCCACTGAGAGAATTAGATTGAGAGCAGCAATAACCCAACAGTAATGTGCAGACCTAATACTTAAGTCTTAATGCTACCAAAAGGAAACACGATATTTTAGGAGAAATCTTGAGTCCACAGGTGTGGCAAGGAAAGTAAAGATAAACCCAGAATATATTGTGTCAGAAAGTTTAACAGTACATAAAAAATGATAGGAACACATCAAAAAGGACATAGAAGTCAGATTGAAGGGGCTTCTATAGGCCAACTATGGGACAATTTGGGCATTGAAATAAATATAGAAACAGATTATTATATCAGATTGATAATGTCTAAATTTTGCCAAACCATAGTACTGTCCTGCAGCATGAAAGCAGTCATAGACAATTCATAATGAGTGTGTATGGCTATGTTCCAATACCTTCTTATTTACCAAAACAGATGGTGGGCAGAAATCGGCCCCCAGAGTATTGTTTGCCAATCTCTGCTTAATTTAGATATTCTTTTTATAAATTCTTTAAAGCAATTTTAAATTTTAATTTTTTACTTTATTTTTAAACATTTAAAGCATATAGAGATATTTATTTTTCTGAGTCTTTTGGAAATCTCTCATAACTTTTGATACATAATGTTCTTAGACAGATATTTTTCTACATATTATATCATTTACATTTAAGTTCTTCTGGGTCTAAGAATTATTTAGAAAAGTTGTCCGTTTCATTTTTCAATGTTCAAAAATGTAAAAGGACTTTGAAAATAGGGACATGGATAAGAATAATTACAGGAACACAATTAAATGGCATTTTAATACTAGCAGGACACATGCCATTCAGAGAAAGAGTGACAGGTTCAGGAGTATGATCCATTGTCTTGTGCTGCCATAACTATAGTTATTTGGATACAGAGCAGCCAAAAAGAATCACAATGAGGAGTTAATAGCCACAATTAGAAAAATATGGAATGATGTTAGTGTACAGTGTGATAGCTACTAAGAATGGCTTTAGATCGAGAAGCTGAAAGAATATGAAAGAAAACACATATACAAAAATCATAGTACACTTCTGCAAGACTTAGGGTATGGTCAAGTTACTTGATCATTTTATTTTGTTATTATTTTCTTCTTGTACTATATTATAGTCAGAGAATGTATTCTCTACAATAGCTGTACTTTGCAAGGCATTGGAGATTCCATTGTTCCAAGAGTTCTCTGAATGTTGGGGAAAAAACTACTGAACCTCTGTAGGATACTTATTATTTTTTAAATGTATCTAAGAGAATTTATTATCAGATCTATACTATAACAATATTAGCAAGAAGGTATGTTTCAGTTGAATTACTTACTCTGTTCCTATAGTACAGCTAAAGGAGATGCACATACATCAATGGTTCGCTTCAAAATGTAAATATCAACAGACTACATATTTGTTAATTTATTTGTGTGTTCCTGATCTCTCCAGAACTATAAAAAATATATTTATTTTCCACTGTGGTGTGTTTTTTTCCAACTTCCCCTGACTTCTCTCAGCTATATATTTTAATTATCTTATGTATTTTGATGCTGGTACTGTATGCAAGAAATATGGTTTTTTATATTTTCTTTGAATATTGAGCCCTTCATCAATAAAAAATACAGTATTGTTGGTACATTAAATTTGTTTGGCATTGAATCTACTTTGGCATTAATATTATTGCCCTTATTTTTTATTTAAATGAGTTATATCTCTTTCCATCTTTTGCACTTAACCTCTGTAAATACTTTTTTCAATGATGAATAATTTTATTTTATTTTTATATGGTGCAGTTTTATGATCATTCCTTTTAATAAATGATGTTGATGTGAGTTTTCCCTACTGTTAAATTTATTTGGCTTTTTTTTTTTTTTTTTTAAGTGGAGTTCTCACTTTGTCGCCCAGGCTGGAGTGCAGTGGCATGCTCACAGGCCACCGCAGCCTCGACCTGATGGGCTCAGGTGATCCTTCCACCTCAGTATTTGGCTATTTTAATAGGGATATGAGAGTGAGGCAGCTAAACACTAGGACACATGTAACCATATTACCTTGAAGTTAATCAATAATCTCTTTTTCTGTCATAAACTCTTGTAGGTTTATGGACATAACTTTTTAACTCCTGAGTGGAATTTTCCACACAAAAATCTCATCATTGTATTTTGATGAATCAATCTCAGCAATATTTACGGACAGAAACCTAATGCTAGTTGTCAATGAGTCAGGCTTATTCTATCCTGTGTGTGTGTGTGTGTGTGTGTGTGTGTGTGTGTGTGTGTGTGTTGTTTTCGTAGAATCTGCTCTGGCTATATAATTAATAAATAGAGGTGGGGATTGGAAATAATAGCACTGAATATGACTTGGCCCAGAAGCTTGAAAATGCTGGACCTCCTGTAGACTCGATTAATTTACGTATGTTCCTACTACCAAGAGCGTGCAATGGGACAAGAGCAAATCATATAGTGAAGAAAAGCAAGTGCTTTCCTTGATGACATACTTTAAAAACATGAATTATCCAGACCCCAGGAGGTATGAGCATGGAAGAGAGAAAATAAATTTAGTCTTTTTCTCATTCAAATCAAACTAAAAGGAAACCGTTGGCATCTTCCCCTTATGGTACATATTTTCACTTACTCAATTACTTTCTATAGCAATGATCCAGACTCAGCCACCCTCTGGGGACTGTTCTTCTGATTGAAAATTCACACAGCAATTCCCAAGAAAGTTAGCTGTTATAAGCTTTATGGATAAGAACTGAGGTGGTCTCTGGCTGTAAACTCTATGGCCACATCATCGATTTAGTGACTCTATTTTCAAATTTTGTTCTAGCTGAATTATGGGAACTGAAGTTATTCTGCCTCTGCCAGTCCATATTCCTCTAACCTTTCTGAAGATGAAGATGTCTAGCTCCTATATTACAATCTCAAGAGACTGTGCTTTTTTTTTTTCTAAGTGTGTACCTACTTCTTACAGAAGCTCAAAAAATAAGAAAAAAAAGTGAGCAGAAAGAGAGGTAATTCATAGCTATAGCTACAATTCAAAACAGAGAATATTTGAAGGTTGTAGATTTACTATGTTCTTTTATGACTTTCTGCTATCGGCCTATTCCATCATAAAAAAAAGCTCCCAGATGCATAAACTGAATGTCACTAAGGCACAGTATCTCAGGTGCTATAGCACTGAAGAGCTGTGGAATTCCTGAAGAGACAGGCTTTCAACAAAGGAATTGCATTAGGAGAGGCAGCAAGCTATAAAGCCCTGCTTTCCCTTTTGGAAAGGTCATTACGGTGAACTTTCTTCCTTTATGATAGGAAGAGGCAATCAAAAGGAAGATTTCCAGACACTAACACTACAACGCTGTTGCCATCATTAGCTTCCCTAGTCCATCTGGGATTCCAGAGGACTGATGAGCCACAAGAACAATATATGTTGTATATAAACAGTAATGCAATAGCAGTTTCAAGGTTTTTTTTTTGTCAGGCAATTAAACTTTATGCCAAGCTAATTCAATTTCGCTGCTGTTTTATTAAGTCTTACGGAAAAAAAAAATCTGTTCTCTCTGGTAAATCACAAGTTTCACAACACATTTCTTAATACAAGCTCCTTGTTCTGCTATTTTGATATATTAAATATCCAGCAACGAATTTCTGGGGTCATAAATCTACAGTGATAAAATTAATCCTATTGCTGAAGACAAATAAATATTTTATTGCAGTTTTATGAGCTTTTGTTCCCTCTTCTCTTGCAAGTAGATGTTGTTTAGTGGTAAGACTTTTTGCTTCTGTAAAATGTATTAGAAACAATACAGCAATAAGTAGAATTCATATCTTTAACACTGTTGTGCACCTTCAAGTTTGAAAATTCAAGCACATCTCCCCCCAAAAAACTTATAAAGAATGTGCCAACAGAAAATAACCAGTTGTTATAGTCAAATCAATTTAGATTCTAAAATATTTTGTACTTCAATTTGGGACACTAATTCTATTATGTGACACTTCTTTTGCTTGTTTTGTTTTTGGCATTAGCAAAAAATTGAATTGTCGGAGGAAAGAAAGTATAAAAATTCAAATATTCACCAAAATGTAATTCTTTTAATTCTAATGAGTGCACAAACACTGGAGGTTATGATTCATGTTTTATATGGAAAATTCAATGAAACAGGACTTGCAAGAGTTGGGAAAGAATGCTTAGGGACAATGTAGCCTTCTAATATCTGTAGAAACTTTAATTTGGCTCACCTACCTTCAGAAATCTTTACTAAAGCATAAAAATTTGGTATAGAAAGATCAAGTATTTATTCCTTTACACATACAAGAAGAGGAAACTGAGCTTGATTACTTTGAAAATATTTTGTCGCCATGACTCAGACCACACCTAGGTAATCTGACTGCCAATCCTTTAAATTCAGTACTTTTAAAAATTATAATACATAAATTACTAAACGTTATATAAAATATTGCTCATTTTGAACAGGCAAAAGTCCACAGAAGTGCTTTTCAATATAACCTGCTTGTTATGCACCTTGACATTTGGTTATTTTTATAAGGCAGTCTTGCGCAGAATACTGCTTACGGCTTTCCAGGGTCCACACCCTTGCAAACAATAAATATTCTCTTCTTCTTCTAATCCGCATCTTCTCCAGGTTCAAATTTCATGGGCAAGGAGGCATACTTGGAGATGAGATTATTCACAAGCGCTTTATGTTTCACAGGAAGTAACACATACATGCCAACTTCACTTATATTCTGGCAAATTATGAAGAATGCTAAGATACTTTGCAAAACACCATGTAGATGAGAGATATTAGTGTGATAATAAAGAGAACAAAAAGGTGAACACCTACTCTCAGCTCACAAAACAACAGAGACCTGATAAACCCTTCCTACCTGAAACACATATTGAAAAAGGACAGAAGGAAGGCAGGAAGGAAGGGAGGGAGGGAAGAAGGGCAGGGGAGGGAAAGACAGAGGAGGGGAGGGCCGAGGAGGAAAAAAGGCTTTTGAGACATTGAATATGAAGTAATGAAGGAAAGTGATCCTTCAAGATGGGGGGAAAAACAAACAAGATGAGCCCTTCAATTGCCCCAGCTCACTGACTTGAGAAAAAGTCTAGCTGCAATGCAGAGAGGGGAACCCAGGCAGAGGCAAGGTATCTCCTTGAATAAGGAAGATGAAATTGAGAGTGTGGAGAAAAAATGGTGGTTCGATTTTCCAGGACAGTGTTGGAGAGGTGAGAGCTACACAGAAAGAGAATTTCTTAATAAGAACCCTAATTTTTAAAGACCAGATACATTATCACCCAGCTAAAAATTGTATTCTCTAAAATTGTACACTCAGGTGTGACTATATGGCTGTTTTGACCAATAAAGTATAAGGAAACACTATGTGGGAGTTAACAAAGAAGACGTGCCTTTTGCCTACTGTCAAGAATGCAGTGTGAGTGCTCAAGTTTGAGCTGTCTTATTGGACAATTAAGCATATGTTCCAAGTCATAGGCACCTGAACTTTTGTGTCCTCCTCCCACATTGATAGATTGTTAGTTTATTGAGACAATCATAGTCCTGTTCACATCTCAGTCACTGGTTCACACAAGTTACCAATTTCTTATACATGGCCCATTCAGGTCTGTCAGCAGCTTTTCTTTCTATACATCCTTGACTTGCATCTTTGGGCATGTGGAGATACTGTGTTGCTTGGTATAGGAGATTCTACGGGGAAGCAGAAGGCCTACACAAAACAAAGGCCGTTTTTATTCTTGGAACTGATTGTCTCTTTTGGATCTACTCAGTTACTGGAGTACACACTTTTTCTGATGTCAGATCCCACAAATTTATTTGAAGCTATACTGCAGGAATCAGTTCATGAAGATGATACACTACTGCTGAATTATTCTCTACTTCTTTCTTCTTAGAGTGGAATGGAAAGCAAGAAAGTTTTGTTCTTGTTAAGGTATTCTCCAAAATATTTTGTCTATACCTGAAGTCTTTCTTATTTCAGTAAGGATCCAGGTTTTTGAAAAATCAAAAGTCAGAAAGAGACAATACCCTAATCCCAGTTTCTATTTTTAAATTCCTTCTTTGATTGACCAGAGAAAGTGTTGACTAAGTAAGTCAAGAAAATAATTAAAAAATTTAGGAGAAACTAATCAGTAAAGATACAAGAATATTATTCTACCATACCAGGTCTGATGAACCTCAAACTTTCCTCTTGGCTTTACACTAATAAATTTCCTGATCTGGGGAAGGGAATGAGTAAACACTTTAGAAGCTTTGTCATTTAATTTAAATACATATTTTTAGAAAATTCTCTCTTTTGCTTTCTAATAAAAATAATTTATAATGAATTCTTAGTTTCTTTTACAGTCCACAGTTGTCCTTTTCATTCTGGTGGTGCTAACTTTCAGACATAATTCAAAATGTGTCATGAAGCATCAAGTGAAGCTCACATTAAAAAAAGCAGGGAATGGTGGTGCTCAACTGAAGTCCATGTGAACAGGGTAAAACCACAACATTCTATAAATGCACAAAAGATGAACATGACATGCCAGAGGCACTTAGGAAGGTCTGCACTCCTTCATACAGGAATGTAAACTCTGAAAAGAATGGAGAAGAAACAGGTCTTACAAATTTTAAAAAGAAACATATAAAAGTAAAATAGCTCACTCCTTTATTTTTATTTGTTTTGCAAATTACATTTTAATTTTACAAGATAAAGGGAGCCAATTCGACTTTCACCAGCAGCTGCCCTCTGTCTACCCCTCCATGCCGCAACACACTCGCACAAATAAAAAGACCATATGATTTATTGAATAATTTTAAATTAATAAAAAGTAACATCTTAGGGTTGAGCTCCGTGGCTCAGCCTGTAATCCCAGCACTTTGGGAGGCCAGGGTAAGTGGATTGCCTGATCCCACAAGTTTGAGACCAGCCTGGGAACTTGGTGAGACCTCGTCCCTACAATCAAAAATCAAAAATTAGCTGGGCGTGGTAGCATTCGCCTGTGGTTCCAGCTACTTGGAAGGCTGAGACGGAAGGATCCCTGGAGCCCAGCAGGTCGACACTGGGATGGCCATGAGCGTGCCACTGCACTCCAGCCTGGGCGACGGAGTGATACTTCGGTTAAAAAAGAAACCAAACATTTTGAGGTGCTAATTGACACTTCTTTGTTCATGTTTCCTTGGGTCCAACAGTTGGACAGTAGTGATAGATTTCTACATGTCTCACCCTAGTCAGGAATAAATAGCTACATTCTTCAATTTGGTTATTGAAAACTTACCGAAAAGGTAATTTCCTAAAAGCAAAAACACTTGTTATTTGTAACAGTTGTGATTTTGATAAAGTCACTATGGAGTCTAACATCCAGAGCTTACAGACCTAACACATTTTATTTAAAAACAAACAAAGAAAAGCAGAGTATGGAGGATACAGGGTGATGATATGAGAGCTGTTTTCCCACTGTAGAGCCAGGCAAAAGGTAGAAACATTTTCTGGACTGTAGCAATAAGTTTGGAGAAGATTGCAATATAGGGCAAGAAATTAAGAGGTTGGCTTGAGTCTCTATTCTCTGTCTTCATATCTGCCACCTGCCAAAAATGTGGTTAAAACCACAATTAAGGATGGAAAAAAGAAAGCAGAAAATGCTTGTGTCTAAATTCCCATCTGGAATTTTCAGAACAGACAGTCTGCCAACATGAAGTGATCACGGTAGATTACAAATGGTGATGTATTCTCTTGAAAACAAAAATTGAAAAGTGGGCAGAGATTAAAAATAGATATTTAGAGATTCTATAAGTTGTGATATAGTCACATACACAAAATACTAGACCAGAAGAACTTCTGGAATAGTGATATAAGAAGCTCTGTAGATACTTTCTCCAGTAAACAATAATAACTGCTAATAATTATTTTTTTAAACCCCAATAATTAAAAATATTTGGAAGTCTGCTAAGGTCATACATCAAATGGAGAAATGTTTATTCAAGCAAATCTATTAAATCACCGTAAAACCTGCAAGAATTCGTAACATTTGAACATTTAAGCCGTAATGTGCTCCCTCTCCTTTCTGCAGCTCAGAGTGATGGAAGTTGTATTTCAGAAATGTGTAACCAAGAAGATGGCCCTCTCTTTCACCTCAGGTTATGGTATCTCCCTAGGATTTCTAACCCACCCTCACCAGCTCCATGTTACAAAGTTTTATTCAAGGCAAGATCAGTAGAGATGTAGGGAATTCCCTTTCTCTACCCAGGCCCCACTTGAAGGGAAGATGTTTTTCACCAGACATGAAGGGCAAAGAATACTAGGGCCTAATCATGCTTTCCCCACATAATGTATATGCCAGAAGTTCCACCATAGGAAAAGAAAGACAAGAATAGTAGAGGTTACTACCTTTGCCAGTGCCGCTCAAAGAACAGAGATGTTATTTTAACAGAAACAGTCAACTATCCTCATACCCACGCTCTTAGGCAGTGGCATCTATGCTCTGCCCAGAGGAGAGAGAAAGGTCATAAGAATGAAGAGCTTTGTAATCTTCCCTAAGAAGACTCACTTTACGTGGGCCAGAGTGTGAAGAAGAAAATGTCAAAAACAATGGAGATTTGGTGGTGAGCAATTAAGGGGGCTTGCAACTTTGTGGTATCAATAAGAGCTAAGATAAAATAGCCATAAGGTTCATGGAAATAAAGTAAAAAACAGCTAAGAGTCCTCCTACAGTTGGAAGAAACCTCAAAGACTACTGATACAAACAAGCCCGGCTTTAATTATATCAGATGACAGACGAATTTATTTCCCAGGGCATTGTAAAAATAAATATAAAGATAGTAAAAAAAATCAATCAAGCAATCAGCTACAAATTAGTGATGCTAGTAGCTTAACAGAGTTCAGAGACAGGGACAAAGACGCATGAACAAAACTACTATCATCCCAATGCGGGAGAGGAAGTCAGAATGAGTGTGTGCGTGTCCAAGGCTGCACTCTCTGATAAGCAGCATCAGAGGCTGCACACCTGGAGGAAATAGTCTTAACTGTTTTAACTAAACTAGTTCAGCCAAATCACCCCAAATCAGACAAATTAGCAAACAATAATGACCACCCAAAGGTGGGGTGATGGTATCAGAATTTCTAAAATGTTATCATAGTATCCAGTTTTCAATAAAAAATTATGAATTATGAGACAAGCAAATAAACAAGGTAAAACCACATTTAAGGTTTAAGAAAGCAGGCCATAGAAACTGACTTTCAGAGAGCTCAAACGTTGGACTTAGCAGGCAAAGAATTCAAAAGAGCTGTTATAGAATTGTTTGTTTCTTCGGCTTTTTTTCCTGTTAATTTAAAAAAATAATTGTTTAAAATTTTGTGTGTTTGCATATATATGTAATGGTATTGTTGGACCTATACCAGATGGAATGTAATATGTTTTGACAAAGGAGATGGATAGGAGCAAAGTTGTATTGGAGTATGAAAGTGACACCATATGGTAACTTGAATTCATGGAAGAAATAAACATAAGTAGAAATGCTAAATAAATAAGAAGTTCAATTTTACCATTTTATAAATATATATATACTTGCTCCTATTTATTCTTTCAACTTCTTTAAAAGATATAAAATTATAGAAAATGATAATTATAGCAATGTATTGTGTTTATAACATATATTAATTTATTATATATATCAATAAAGTTACAAAGCAGGAGAGAAAGGAATAAGTGATAAAGAAGTAGAGTTTTTATACCACACTAGAATTAACCAAATATAAATTTGTAGTCAATCTGATAAATTAAACTGTGTATTGTTCATCTAGAACAAACACTAAGAAAATAACTTTAAAATATAATAAAAAATAATTTGATGAATTAAAACATTATGCTAGAAAACACACACTTAATGCAAAAAGATCAGTACCTGTAAAATAGAAGAAAAAAATAAGACATATAAAGTGAAAAGCAAAATCACTGATGCAAATCCAGTATTATCAATAATGACATTACATATGAGTAAATTAAATATCCAATAAAAAGACAGAGATTACCAAGTTGAACAAAAAATGAATAAATATTGTCTATAGAAGATACAGTTTAAATTCAAAGATACAAATAGATTGAAATTGAAAGAATGAAAAAGCATATACCGTGAAAACAGCACCATAAGATAGCTTGACTGGATATGTGACTATCAGAAAAAATAGACGATAAGACACCAGGCATTACTAAAGATAAAAAGGGACATTTTATAATGATAAGATTAATTCATCAGGAAAATAAAATAGTTATAAACATATATGCACCTAACAGCAAAGCTTCAATGTACATAAAGCAAAAACTGATAGACTTCAAGGGAGAAATAAAAGATTCAGAAATAATTGGTGAATTAAGTGCCCCACCTTGAATAATAGAACAATTTAGCAGACTTTCAAAATTACTAAAAACTAACTGTAACAACAGCTGAATGCCCATTTTTCTCAGTCACACATGGTCTATTGTCCAGGATAGAACATGTTAGAGTCAAAAAGAAGGCTCAATAAAGTTGAGATAATTAAAATCGCACAAAGTATATTATTTGACCATAATGAAATTAGAGCTTAATAGCAGAAAGAAATTTGGAAAGTTCAAAGTACATGGAAATTAAACAATACACTCTCAATAAACAATTGTCCAGAGGAAAAAATCATAAGAAAAATTAGAAAATATTTTGAGATGAAAGAAAATGGAAAAACAAAATACCAAGATTTATGAGTTACAACCAAAGTAGCACTTACAGGGTAATCTATAACGCTAAACATCTATATTAAAACAAATAAAGATGTCAAATCAATAATCCAAACTTTTACCTTAAGATGCTGTAAAAAGAAGTACAAACTAAACCTAAAGCAAGCAGAAAAAGATAAATAATAAAGATTAAAATGGAGATAAATGAAGTAGATAAGCGAAAAATGATACAAAAAATCAATAAAACCAAAAGTTGGTTATTTTAAATAGGGGTCCCCAACCCCTGGGCTGCGGACCAATACCAATATGCAGCCTG